>JAZHYW010017276.1:0-18315 GCA_037355805.1 Ixodes ricinus
GTCACCGCCTCGGACACAAGCAGGACATATGTCCTTACCCAGCCGTTTGCCCGGGTTGCGGCACAACCCACCCTACTTCAGGCACGCCTGGCCAAGGCCCTAATTGTCCGTCTGAGGTACCCTATTGCCAGGGGTGCAAAAAGACGGGCCACCTGGGCACAGACCGTCTATGCCCTACCTGGCTAGAAACCAACAAAAAAATGCGCGAAGAAGTACAAAGGTATAAGGAACAGCACAAACAACATCAACAGCTACTGCAACAGGATAAACGGCCCCCACCTACATCTCTTTTCGAATACCCGCAGCTCCCCTCATCGCAGAGCCTGGAAAGAACCATTGCAGCACACAACACGTGGGCAACCCAGCCTCATCTCGACCAAACAAATCCTAAATTACCTTGGGATTCAAGAGTCACCGACATGCAAGAAATCCGCAATATGTTCAGGTCTCTGAAAGACGAAATTGAAAGAGTTTCGACAGCCCTGAACGCTCGTATGGACGCGGCCCTCCTTGCCGAGCAAGAGTTTAACAACCGGTTGCAACAGCAGCAACAGCAGCAGCAGCAACACCAAAGCTTTTTCAACCAAATCCGGTCTGTCATTAACCTCCCCCAGTCCGTCGCCAAATGATCAGGATCCTTCAATGGAATTGCCGCGGACTCGGTCAACGAGCGGCGGAGCTCCGCACTCGATTCCTCGAACGTCCTGATCAACGCCCTGACGTACTTCTAATCCAAGAAGCCAATTCTGTTGCCATTAAAATTCGAGGCTTTACTTCCTATGCGTGCCCCTCTATCCCAAAACATCAAAGTGGCCCTCGTTCTACCCTTTGCGTGAAACCAGGCTACGCGCTAGTGTACGTTCGTACCGATTGGCCGCAACATCAAATTGATCTCGCCCAACACTGCAACGACAGTCAAGAAATAGTCGCGGTTCGTGCAACGACCATTAAGAACAATAACGTGATCTTCGTCTCGGCATATCTTCGTCCTGGGGCAAAGCGGACAATCGATCACGATTGGATCTCTTACATTCATCAAATCTATCCCCAAGAACAGAAGTTGTATGGAGGCGATTTCAACCTGCATCATCCAGCCTGGGGATATACACGACAAACCAAAGGGGCGGAGCAGCTGATGGAAAGGATGACGATGTGTCATCTCCATCTCATGAACGTGGCCGGGACTAAGACCCGCATGGCAGCCTGCGTAGGCCAGGGGGACACTTCTCCTGATCTTACGTGGACTTCCAACGTCTTCTACCAACATCACGTCTGGAAATGTCTGCCCGATACCCGGGGCAGCGACCACTTTCCAATCGAAATACAATTTTCCCCCACCCGAAAGCCCTGCCACACACTCGGTGCCAAACGCAAGGTTCACATTACTCACTGGGATCGATTTCGCCAAGAGCTGGTCAACAGACCAAACTCTGAAGAAATCGACTTTACATCCTCAATCCAGAACGCACTAAAAACTGCCACCATTTCCGTCAACACGGACGAGGACACTCCCACACCCGATCTTCACCTGGCTTGCCTCTGGGCAAAACGCCTTCAACTACTTCAACGTTATCGCAGAGGCCGAAAAACTCCTGCGGCTCGACAAGCCATCACCCGAGCCACCGTCGTGGCCAAGGAATACGCGAAACACCTTGAAAGGACCAGATGGCTTGATTACAGTTCGTCGCTATCCGAGAGAACGTCAATTAGGCAGCTTTGGGCCACAAGTCGAGCTCTCATGGGCAAAAAGAAGAGCAAGACGGCATCCCAAACTCTCGCCCTCCAGCTGGGCCTGACGGGACCTGAACTTGCGAATCTGGCCGGAGACGCGTTCTTCCCACAGCCAGCCACTCAGCCCGTCTTAAAAGACCCCGTCTACTCCCCCGAAATCGTCGTGCCCAACCACGGTATGGACCGGCCGTTTTCCCTTGGGGAATTAAATTGGGCGATCCACAAAAGCAAGACGCGATCCGCACCCGGGCCGGACAACGTCACCCCTGCCACGCTTCGGAACCTCCCTGACGAGACCCGCTTGCAGCTCCTTGACTGGATTAACGCAATCTGGGTATCTGGAGAGCTCCCCAAGCATGGAAGCACTCGATCGTCGTGCCCATCCCCAAGGGGAACAAGGCCCGCAACACCATTAAAAACTTCCGCCCAATCTCGCTCACCTCCTGCGTGTGCAAGACCATGGAGCGAATGGTTCTCGCCAGACTAGATTGGTACCTCGAAAACAGCAACGCATTTCACCCTGCACAGACCGGCTTTCGGACCGGCCTAGGTACGCAGGACAGTCTGGCTCTTATTTCCCACCATATCATCCGCACCAAAGGTCGACGGCAGAATCACGCCTGCACCTTCGTCGCCGTAGATGTCAGTCGAGCTTTCGACTCCGTCCCGCACTCCTCCATCATAACAGCTGCGGTCAGTCTTGGCATCTCTGGCCGAGCACTCAATTTTATACGTAGCTTTTTGGCCAACCGTACGTTCTCAGTAGCCACTGGCCGAGAAGCAGAACAAACCCAGCCCAGACCGAATCGGCTGGGAGTGCCTCAAGGCTCCGTTCTATCCCCGACACTTTTTAATATCGTGATGGCCGCCCTGCCGCACGCCTTAGCCGAGATTTCCGATATCGGCTTCACCCTATATGCCGACGACCTGACGATCTGGGCTTCTCACACCTGCAGTTTAGAAAAACAGGAAAAGGTACTACAACATGCACTGGACGTCGTCGAGGCACATCTTTTCCGGGTGGGACTTCGTGCCTCCCCGAGAAGACCACTTACGTCTGTGTCGCGTCCAAAAAGTATCGTGATGCTCAAGTAGTGAAGCAACTTCATCTCGTCTTGGCCGGACGTCGCATTAGTCCCTCCCCTTCTGTGCGAGTGCTCGGCATAGAAATTCGAGAGGACGCTGCTGCCGATTCCTGGCTTGAAGAGACAATAGAAACCTGTAACAAGGCACTCAACGTCATCCGCCGAATTTGCAGCTCTGGAGGGGGTGCTTCCAATACCATCGCCAAACGCCTGTACAAAGCACTTGTGGTGTCGCGAGTTTGCTATGGAGCACGGCATTTTTGGCTCTCTAAGGCACATTGGACCAAATTAGAAACTCTCAACAACCGTGCTCGGCGCGTAATCACCGGACTTCCACACTTCACCCCCTCAGCACTCTAAGAGCAACATCTGGAATAAACGACCTTCGGGATGTCGTCGAGACTAGAATGAGCGCTCACGAAAAGCGACTACAACTCACCCCCTCAGGCCGAGGCATTTTGTCCCTTTTGGACAAGACGACCACCAAACTTCCGCGCTATCCAGCCACACTCCCTCCATGGGATGATCTGGCTGATATAACCACCACCCGCCCACTGCCCCGAAAGGGCGATGCTCAACAGCTCGCCCGTCGAGGTCGTGCACACATAAAAACGGTCAGCAGCTGGGACCCCGCCTTTTTCGCTGCCGTATACACTGACGTCGCCTGTCTCGAAGGTCCACAACCAAGGAAGACAATTGCGGCGTTCTTTCCTATGAGCAAAGCTGCATACCACGCCGTCATCCCTCCCTCCTCCTCGACCAAACAAGGGGAACTCCATGCCATTTGCCTGGCTTTAGCATCAGCCCAGGAAGCTATGTCCTCCTCCACATCCGCCCTCCCTGCGAACCTTCGCATCTTTTCAGACTCACAGGAAGCAGTCAAAGAATGCAAGGCTAGAGCCAGCCCTTCCAAGCTAGTGCGAAAAATTAAAAACCTCGCTTCGCAACTTCGTGGCCTGGGAGTTCACGTCAAGATCGAATGGGTACCTGGCCACGCCGGGATTCCTGGAAATGAAGAGGCTCATCGAATCGCCCGTGCCGCACTCTTCCTCTCGGGCGAGGAGACTAGTCCCTCACATCAAACAGAACACGGATACGCGGCGCAGCGTGATCGCGCGCCTTGCCTCCGAACCTACAACCGCCAGTCCACCGCCCTCAACGATCACGCGGAACTGGACCCGGACGAGCACCGCACTCTCATCAAAAACGAATGTCGCATTCGGCTCGAGGAACTTCTGCCCGAGGACCCGGACCCTCTTCCGTTGGGGTTGGGTCGTCGAGCGGGAGTCCTCCTCCTGCGCATCAGAACGGGCACAACGGTCGATCCAGCACGAATTGCAACATGGAGCCAAAACAAGTCCTCGGGCTTGTGCCAGCGCTGCAAACTCGGAGCCCGGGCTACCTTCGCCCACCTTGCCTGGTCCTGTCCGGACCTGGCAGCAATACGATCCCGCCACCGGCCACTCGATATCATCCAGCTCGAAAGCTGGACGCACCCTCCGGGAACGGAGGGTGCACGCAAGCGTGTGCTGCGGACCCTCCTCGACTTCGTGTTCGAGGCGGGACTGCAAGCGCATATCTGACTTCCCTCACGGCCTAGCAGCCAGGCGTCCGGCCACCGCTGCATTCTATCCTTCCTCTTTCTTTTTTTCGGCCAAATAATAAACGTTTTACTGACTGACAAAACCGGAGATTTTCTTGTTGTTGCTGTTTTAATGCGAATAGCATTCTTTGGATACTTCACGCACTTTTCGTCTATGTATCTATCTATCTATCTATATATCTATCTATCTATCTGGCTATCTAACCTCTTACGCCGCGGGTCGATAAATAAATAAAAAAGACCGGCGCCGGCTGGGATTCGAACCGTTGACCCTTTGATCAGCAGGCAGACGCGCCAACCACAGAGCTATGAAGGCAGCCATTCACCGCACTCTAAACATTTGTTTATATCTTTACCATAGGACGCGCTTTACAGCGCTGTCACAGCTACCGGTGCGCGCGCGTTCCATGCACGAGGGCTAGCTCACCCTCTCCGCGCTCACCCTCTCCCTCTAGCTCACCCTCTCCCGCGCTCGGGAGACCTCTAGCTCAGCCTCACGAGAGCGGAAAGAGCCCTCGTGCATGGAACGCGCGCGCACCGGTAGCTGTGACAGCGCTGTAAGCGCGTCCTATGGTAAAGATATAAACAACCGTTTAGAGTACCGTTGGTTGAGACTAGCTGAGACGCCAGAAAGTCTGGTCGGTACCATTTTGAGTGTTTGTGCGTATGGCGCGTGCTTTGCTCGCTTTCCTAAGTGACACAAACGCACGTGCTGGGCTGCGGAGATCGTGCGCAGGGCTGTGAAAGTGTCAACAAATTTAGAATCGCCTCAAGAGTGGGCTGGCGTATCTAGAGTGTGCCGGCCACCTGATGAACGCGCATAACTCCGCACGATTTGATGCTATTCGCATTAACGTAGATAATCATTCCCAAAGGATGGGTTCTGCTGATTTTTCTCTCGAGCTCAAATTCGACCGCGATGTCTGGTTGCTCGGGGATCGGTAGCACGTGTAGCGAAAGCTCGCGCTGTAAAGCTCACTGATCGTTTATTCAATCTCCCGCCTCTGTCCATTTCAATCTGGATGAGCATCGTACCGGCAAATACTTTACTAGGGGGAATACATTCCACTACTCTCAAATACAATAGCCTCGGCGCGGACAGGTTTTCTGGGCTTGGCGAGAGCCATCTATCGTCGGGGAGGTCTCGGCTATCGGGCGGTAAATGATGATGATGATGATGATGGTTGTTCTACATACCAAATTCATTGTCGTGGAAATGCTCGAGACACGTGCCGCGCGCCACTTCTAGGAAGAACATGGCGTCTAAAATCTAGCTCAGCTGCTGCGCCAAATACTTTGCTGCGCTGTGCCGCCATGATCTTCCCAAGGGTTGCACGTTGCACGTGCCTCGTGCATCGACGCACCTTGCGCTACTTTTGAAACATGAAGGGGCTTTAGGTGGAATCGGAGACGACACCGCCGCGGCCGCCGCGAACATCCACGTGCACATGCGCGTGGACTGACGCGGACCTCCCCTCCGTCAGGGCTGGATTCGCGCTGTAGGCGTTCTGTCTAATGCAAATGAGCGGAGTGGAATGTATTCCCCCTAGTAAAGTATTTGGTGCCGGCGTGCTGTCATGTACCACTATTGCGCGATGCACGTTAAAGACGTCAAACAAGCAGTGGTATACTGCACTGGCTTTCACCTCCAATGAAGACACCAGACGACCTCGGGGCTGACTAACTTCCCGCTGTATAAACATACACACAGCAAAATTAAAATTGATGGCTCTGTTGGTTGGCTTTTTTGAACGTTGCAAAAAAGAATAACTAACGTGCCAATTAGTGACCGACCCGAGGTTCCGCAACTTTGTCGCGAATCTGCCACACACCTGCGATCAACTTATCCTTCGTGATGCCTCACAGTACATTATCAGTGCCCCACATTATATCGCACTGTATTATCATTATCACCCCCTATAGGGAGTATTCACCGGCGGCCATAGCTGTGTGCGCGACTGCTGAGCGCGTGCTGACGGCCAGCTTCCACAATTCTTTTGCAACGTGCATTCCACTCCATCAAGATTGCCGGTCTTAGCAACCTATCAATGTAAGCTCGTTCTGAGCATGCGCCCTAAGCATCGCCCTCAAATATGGCGTCCAGTGAATGCCCCCTATACGGGCCTCTCCGTCATTTATTGCACGGTCTACATGCTTCTCTGTGGCACCTCCTCTTACGGGCACAAATAAAAACATACCTACCTACAAAAAATATTTTGGTTTTATGCGTTACATCAGTGAAAGCGGTCGTGCTCCTTGATGACACGGGGGAAATATCGATGCTTGCAAGTGCTGCCGAAACTAGATTCTGACGAACAGTAAGAATTAATGCCATCCATAAGAGGGTGTTTAAATGCCCATACACATCCACAGTTGCGTTTTAGTGCATTCGACTGCGCTGCGTGAAGAAACGTAAGCGACTTACCTGCACATCTATGCTTCGTATGAAGCGTGGAAAAGTATCTTGGCACGCGACACACGAAGCAGGGATGTTCTGGTTTTTAGCAGCTGCAACGCAGTCAAGCACACACAAACGCTCTCAAACACAACTGTTTATGAGCCTTTACAACATCGTTACCGCTGCCTACCGCTAAAGCCCCTTCATGTGGTAAAAGTAGCATAAGGTGCGTCGATGCAAAAGGCACTGCCACGTGCAGCCCTTGGGAAGATCATGGCGACACAGCGCAGCACTGAGCTAGATTTCAGACACCATGTTCTTCCAAGAAGTGGCGCGCGTCACTCGTCTCGAGCATTTCCACAACAATGAATGGCGCAACTTTTCTCAGGCTTTACCTACCGCGGACAGGTTGTACTGCTCTATGGTACAGGTTGTACCAACGTGTACCACTCCATCGGGGAATCTCCCCCCCCCCCCCACCCACCCTTCCTTCCACCACCTTTTCCTCCTGGGAGGCGGCCCTATCCGGCACAAAGCTCGGTGACCAGCAGCGACTGGTTGAGCGAGCCCGCCAAATCTGGGCGGCCAACCGAGCCCTGCAATATTAAGGGCACCGACCAGGGACCGCAAAGTAATTTCATTTTGCGAATATTAAAGTTTAGGATGATTATTATAATAGGGCATGCTTCGAAGTAATAGCGCGAGCTCCCGGTTGTACTGCCGCTCTGGGCAGTTGCGGGATCGCTATGCTCATGCCCAAGTCCAACGAGAGTTACTAATAGAAACAACCAACACCGACACGCCTTAAACAACTGAGTCACGCACTCCAACGCATGTTTCATAGGCTTATAATAGCTCGTGCTTACTTCAAAAGCACCGAGAGACAGCGAGCTTGTCAAAGATACCTTGGCGTGCGTGCTTCATTTGTGATTGTGTGTGTGTTTAAACTGTTTGAAGTTAGTCTGCCTCAACTGGCGACTTGTCTCTCAGCAGTAGACGAGCAATATAGCCAGTGCAGTAAAGCCGCTAGCCTGTAGTATTTTACCTGTAACACGCATTAGTGATAGACGACCGCACGCAACGATGCTCATCCAGATCGAAACGGGCAGGGGTGGGGATTGAACCTAGAATCTCTGGATTTTGCAGCGCGAGCTTTCACTCCACGTGTTCCGAGCTGGTGTGCGCTAGCTCACTTGGTTTCCGATCCCCCTTTATGTGACTGGACCACAATGGAAGAAATACATTTAGGTGATGACTGTCTGTCTCACGCGGCGACCACATTATGTTTGGCGCGCGAGCGCGCTTCACGTGCACGGGGATAGATGGCGCCCAAGTTTAGAGGGGCTTGTGAATGCTTGTATAGAGGGCTTGTGAAGGAAATTATGCATTCGTTACTCGGTCCCTGGGTAGTGTGTACTGAAATGATGGAAAAATTGGGTTGTGGGGATATTTATACAGCGTGTAGTTGGTCAGCCATTTAAAGTTGCGACGAGTCACTCGCTGTAGATGAGCAATTTAGCCAGTGCAGTACAACCGCTAGCCTGGGGTCTTTAACGTGCACCACGCAGTAGTGATACACGACCGCACGCCGGTACGATGCTCATCCAGATCGAAACGGGCAGGGTGGGGCTCGAACCCAGGATCCCTGGGTTCTGCAGCGCGAGCTTTCGCTCCACGCGCGTCAAGCTGGGTGTGCGCTTTAGCCCACTCGGCCGCCGATCCCCTGAAATGATGGATTCATGTCGGCGCACTCGCACTGATCACCTTTTCCCCCGTGCGGTTCCTGTTTTTTTAAACGAGAGCATTCCGATGATAACTTAACGTGACAAAAATACTCGTATAAATATAAAACTTCCCGGCATAATATACTGGGCCTTCAAAAATTTAGAGTAATTTAGAGTAAACAACTGGGTCGACTCGCATGTTTTGTCAAACAGCATGTTTGGTAACAGTTCCGTAAATTGTTTACACACATTGCGTGGCTTTATAGAAGGTCGGGTGATTTTTTCCACCCTGCTCCTGCCTTCTTATTGAAAAAAAATTCTAATAATGTTCCATAGTGAGGCGAAAGAATTCTTTACATGCGCATAAAGGTTATAGCATTACAAATGGTTTATATATATAATGCCAACCTGTACTGTGGAACATACAAACCTTGTGTGTAGAAAAAAATTATACTTATGATGACATAGTGACCGAAATGATAACATAGTATGATGACATACTGACTGACTGACATGATGACACAGTGACTGAAAGTCAAACAATAGTAGCGGTTGTAGGCAGGGTGTCGAACCGAACCCGAACCCGAACCGAAAACCGGATCAAAACCGTTATTTTTGACCGAACCGGTACAAAACCGAAACCGAAATCGAACGCTTCATATTGAACCCGAACCGGAACGAAACCATAATCTGATGTGGTGGTTACCGGTTCAATGAAAGCGGTTCAGGGCCAATTCCATCAATAATTGGTCTTAATGGGCAAAATTGCGGGCGTATTTCTTTCTTATACTATTGCCAAGACTGATCCTACATGCTGTCACATATTTTTACATTTCGTATTTCTTGCATATGTAATAAAAATACATCATCATCAAAAGCAGAAACACAAAGAGACCGCGTGGTCTGCGAACTCACTGAGTTTCCACCTCCACTAAAACATCTGGAGAGCTACAACTCTACTTTGTTTCTTGGACTGACCCTGGCTGTGCGGTAGCGGCGCGGCGATATAAAAGCACGCGGCTTGGGCTTGGCCGCTTGGCTACGAAATGTCCGAGTGTCGGAGCAGATTGCGTCACTCTAGGCACGGAGGCCTACGCGTCCGCGAATATTTGACCTCAAGATTGACCGCAGTTCCTGTCGATGAGCCATTTTGCCAATCGAGCACCGAGAGCGCACCACGTGACCTTCCACTTGAGTGCAGCGACACGCTGAAGGAAGGTGGGACAAGTACCGCGCTGCGTCGACAGTATAGTTTGTAGGGCCGCATGTTGTCCATCTCAATGAAAAACAGTATTCTCTTCAACGTGTTGGGAGTGTAACCTAACAAAACAAAACAAAACAAAAAAATAAGAGAAAAACGTGGGTCGTCGGATGCAACGTTACTCGGCGATGAGTCGCCGACGCGCCGCACCTTGGAAGGAGGCCGGGGGAGGAAGGAGGGGGGGGGAGAAAATATTTATTTGTATATTTTCTTGTAGGTTTGTCAGACTAGCAATGTCAGCAAGCCGCTTGTGCAACCACTTTCTCTTTTTTTTTAAGTCCCCTTTTATCGCCTTAACTGAACATACGAGAAACGTCGTTCTCTGTGGTGGCATTACCGGAAATTTGTTCGGTAACTGACATTTTCACATATGAGTACTGTTATATAATATTATCACGCACTGAACGGTAACAATTCATGCTATGTAACTGGTTCAGAGTCCCTCAGACCGGGTAATTTTCATAGAGCGTTGTTTGCGATAAAAAGTCAAAGTAGAAGACAAAACATCGCCGCGAGAGAACAGCGTTTTTCCACCGGAACCCGAAGCGCTGTCAAGATGTAGTCCTATTTCATTCTACGAGCGAAATGTTTTAACCCATGCCGAAACCAAGACGGTCTGAATAACTTCTAAAATTCGTTTAGATACGACTCGTTTTTTTAACATGGTTCATGTCGTCTGCGCACGGCGGCCTCGTAACCTTCGGCCAAATTACTTAAGCCATTCGAAAGCAGTCAGACTCCCGGCGACTGCTGCCCAACTTGCTGTGTCTTTCAAACCGTTTTGTGACAGGCACCTCGCGGACGCGTGCCACGAGTTTGAACGATCTTCTATGGTTTTAAGTTCTATTTTCGCAAGCCAACCTGTTGACTATCGAGAGTTGTCTGTTTGGCGTGTGAGGAAGCCACCGACACCCTCTGGAAAGGGTCTGGGGAGGGGTGCCCAGTTGAGACACCTCAGAGCGCTGCCATCTTTGGTGCGTTTTAATGTTTTGCTATTTTTGGAGATTAACACCTTTCGCGCGTGTTTCTGTTCGTTGGGAAGCTAGTAAGTAGAACTATTTACGTAGAACACGGTGGGCGGCTTCCCCGTAAGGCAAGGTCGACAACACGCTTGTCAGTATGTGAGCCATTGGCTAACCTAAGCGAACGCTTTAGGGCGCTAGTTGAGAGTGGCCGAGCTGGCCGGTGAGCCGCTTGGCCAGCGTGCGATCTTCACAGCCCAGCATGTGCGTGTTCGTCGCTTAGAAAGCGAGCAAATTACGCGCTATACGCACGAACACTTAAGATGGCACTGACCACAAGCTCTTTTTTGGAAAGGTCTATGGACCCATTCCGAAATTACGTCCTCTTCTGGCAGAGCTTGAAATACTGTACAGTTGCGTGTGCAAAAGACTCCATATAAAAGAAAAGCCGATCGCTTTTATATAGTTCACTAAGAACAGTATATTACAAGTAATAGCCTTGCATTAATTAATTATGTCTTCTGCGCACGTCACTGAGCTGGGTTTTCAGATCTGCATGAAGTGGGAGTAGTTTTGGGATAGGTCTATTGCAAGTATCTCGTGCTCAGAAAAGGCTGCTTGAAGTGCTCGGTCAATATTCAAAGGTGGAGTTAGGAACCGGTTCGAACCGGTTCGCACTTACTAAAACCGGTAACCGGAGTGATATTATGTGCGCTATCCTAAACCGGAACCGAACCGGAACAAAATACAATGCTACTGAACCCGAACCCGAACCGAACCGAAATAATGAACGGTTCGACACCCTGGTTATAGGACATAAATCACTTTTCATCTGTAAAAAAAGTACCTGACAAATATTTTCCCTTTAAAATGTACACAAAAGCTGAATTCACTGCATACAACAAAAGAACGCAATCTCCTACATCCTGTGTTTCTCGCCCATGCTCTTAAACTAAGACGAGCGCTGCTTTGCTGATTTCTTCTTTTCTTGAGCTTGTTTGTTCATACCCATGGTAATATGCTGCCAGTGTTGTCGCATTCGCATGCTGAAGTAGTAGTGGAGCAACTGGGCAACTGTTTCGTCTTTATGTTCAGCGCATGGAAACGTTATTGTGCATGTGTCAAGAACACTGTCGATTGTGTCCCAGTAGACAGTCAGGTGGCTTTTATCTTCCACGAAGAACTGTTCCGCTTTATTCAGTAGCTGGAAACGGTTCTTGTTGGGGTGTATAAGGCCTCCTCTGTTCTTCACGTTTGTCAGTGCTGCTTGAGCAGAAGTGTTTTTGTCGATGCTGAAAGCGGATCGGCATGCAGGGCAGCGTGTAGCTTTTTTCATTTTCACACTCAAACACCCAGTTACACAATATAGTATGCAGTCCACAGCCTTGGTTTCTTCAGCCTTTTTTGTTAGGACATCTTCGCATTCCCAGTCTTCGACAGAAACAACACAGAAATTAGACTGTGAAGCATCGTCTTCACTTGGTTAACGAGTTGAGGAGACCAGGTAGTAACTTGCGATCGGCCCTCGGGATTGCACGACGCCACTGCTCCAGGCGAGCGTCATTCGATGGAGCTTTCAACAAGGACACCCGCTCTGCACAGTTCCGGTACCCCGAATTGTAGTTGGGAACGAAGCACGTCTTTCCCATCCTTATAGCATAACTTTTTCTTCGGGTTAAGGCTCACCTTAGTGCACGATGGTGGCACGTTTGATCGACACAGCATCAAAGCAAAACATGAGTCCAGCCACTGGCCGCACACCACCACCACACCGCGAAAAAGGCGAGCAAGCTACGCCCCCGAAACCGTGGCCGCCGAGGAGATGCCTCATACCCACGGTGCTTAACGGTGCTCACACCTCAGCGCCCTCCGCGGCGGCGCGGAAGTAACTATACTTCGTTTCACCTTATGTTGTACCGCAGCGAAGGCTAGGAGCGCGAGGCTCATAGCGTTGGCAGCTGCCCCTAATGCACGAGAGCATGTGCCACCGAGATGTGCCCCAGAGCAAGAAGCTCGCGCTTGTAGCCTTTCCTGCGGTACATCATAAGGTGAAATAGGGTATTGGCGACGTGAGCGATCGAAAGTGTCGCTGTGGTCGGCCCATTACAATTGGCCGAATGCTAACTATGACGTCAGCAAAGGATGTCTCATCAACGGAAATAAGAGGAATGTAAGAACTTCAATTTTGACGGTGTTGGCAGCGTTGCTTTGAGAGCGCTGTGATTTCAGGCTTCCACTATGCCCATTACAAACACCATCGAGCTTGTTGTTCACAAGGTAATGACGTCACGAAAGGTAACCAAACGAGGGCGCCACCGAAACATCTCGCCGCTAATAGCTCAGGAACACGATCTGGTCGCTCGCTCCTCGCGGGAAGAGCGGCCACAGTCACCACCTAAATGTATTTCTTCCACCGTGGTCTGGACTGAAGCCCTTGGAGGTGTTTGCGTTTGTCTTGTAAGTACCGTCAAGTCCGCCAGTGCACGAGGCCCGTGTCTCGAGCGGCCCTTGGAAGCAGTTGTCGGCGCAGCACTGAAATGGGCGGCCCTTGGAAGCGAATGGCAGCGGAGCACCCGCTCCTGGCGCGTGTCTTGCGCGTTTCCACTACAATGGTTGGCGGTAGGGTGCCTCAATGTCCTTCTGTTAAGGGTGATGCCACCCTTTGTATACTCCGTTTCACATTATGTTGTACCGCAGAGAAGGCCAGAAGAGCGAGCTCATAGCGTTGGGAGCTGCTTTTGACGCACGAGAGCTTGGGCCGCCGAGATGTGCCCTAGAGCAAGGAGCTCGCGCTTGTAGCCTTTCCTGCGGTACATCATCAGGTGAAACAGAGTATAGTACCGGATGCCGACAGCGCAAGCGCATGGGGAAAATATAAAGAAATCAACAAAAACAAAATGTCGCAATAGCACAGTTAGCGCCACAAATGCGTGCAGGGACACGCTCTTTCACGCGCTTCTGAACAAAAAATAAAAATAAACGTGTGGAACAAAATGGCCAGATGTCTCCATCCTAAGCAAAGCGCACATGAAGGCACCCTAGTTGGCGGTACTTGTAAGCGTGCATTTCATCAAAAGAATTTAGTCTGCACTTGCCGGCAGCGCCTTCAGCTTTAGGAATCTACAAAGAGAGTAGACCTAGCTCCTCGAGTGCGACATGGCTTTGTATATTTGAGTGGTTTTTTTTCGCTGACAAGCAGAGTGACGTAAAATGTCCTTTCTTGCCATACCAATAGCCAATGTTGTCAGCTGCTGGGCACTTGGCGCGCGATTGTGGACGAGTATACAGGCCAGTTGCATGGACAGAGAACTATTTGGTATAGTTCACTGGTGGGAAACGGTTGCTTCTTGTTGCTTTTGACACGCCACGCAGAAGTGTGGACCTCGCCGACGGTCGCGCTTTGCTGCGCTAGTGGTCGTAGTTTCTTTAGCTGCTGCTTCACTGGCTCTGAATTGCTCGCCGTGGAGATGGCGATTTCTATAATGTCAGGTCTGCGTTGAGCTAGAGCTTTTCACTCAACATGACATTGTTGAGTCCCACAACGAGTTTATTTCTTATTAGCTCTTCTTTCTAGTTCCTGTAGTTGCATGTCTCTGTCATCTTGTAGAAGTCCTCGACAAAGTCCTTACCAGTTTCGTTTGCCTCTTGTTTATGCCTGTGGAACTTGGCCCGTTCGTAGATAACGTTCGTATGCAGCAGGAAGTTTTTCGCGAATGCTCGCATCACGGCATCGTAGTTAACTTTTTCAATGTCCATCAGTTTGAGCGAGGTCAGCACGTCTTCCGCCTTAATGTGGAGTTAAAAAGATACAACTGCTGAAAAAATAGTTATGCAGATTTATGTCACTCTATTGCTAACACAGAGGCAGAAAAGACCTTGTCGTGTATTCTACTGTTGTGTGAAGTGTTTGTTTAGTATTTTGTGGATCTAGAGCAACGTTCACACAAAGGGGAAAAAAAACAGATACGAGTGAACAAAAAGGCTACAAACAACAAGGCCTGTAGTTTGACCCTTCTTTTCAGATTGTCTTTGTGGTTTTAATGCAACCTAATGTATGCAATATTCATTGTATACATAATTCACAGTGCATTGTGAGTTTGGCACGAGGGGTGTTTTTTAATGATCTTGTTTTTTCGCTGCCGATACCGGCAACTTAGAGGTAGGTAGATATGACAACTTTCTCGATATATTCGCCTTGTAGCCGAATGCACTTGAACCATCGGTGCAGCAGTTCTTTAGTGGCCTGCCGTTACCATTTTTTTAGTAGAGCGGCATACCTACGCCTGGGCAGCTGCATCCAACTTATGAATGACTGCATAAGGGCGCGTCGGAAAAAAAGTCGAATTCTATCAGGGACCGGCTCATTACGGTGTCGCGTGCGTCCACGTGAAGTCGTGATTTGCCGCGGCCGATGGGGTGATGCCATTTTTTCGACGCGTCGTGCGAACCGCCAAACGTTTGGTCCTGCTTGGGTACGACCCGAATTGCCCCCCCCCCCCCCCGTGTCGTTGATGAGCCGGAAGAAGCTGTCCAGGCGGGGGGGGGTGACGCACAACTTAAAAGTGCCACCAGCAGGACACTAGAAAGCTGGTGTGTGAATAACAAAATCTCAGGATACAAGAAATTTCTTTGTAAAGAACCTGTCACCCCGATTTCGAATCAGCTCACCAGAATAGAAAAGTCATGGATAAACTGCTCACACCATGAACCAAAATGGCGACCATACTGGAAGCTTGGCGCAACTTTGTCAGAATCTAGTGAATGCACTACTTATAAAACAGAAGTATAGGCCTGTAGCTCCCAAGGCTAGAACAATGCCACTAGCGAGCAAACTAAGTAAGTTTCCGAGAAAAGAGGCCCGGGATTTTCAGCCCGGATAAATAATCTATGCATCGCAGAAAGCTCAAACTCAGTGAGAATGTGACACTAGTGGTTGGGATAGACAGACGCGGAAGCTTGAAAACGTAACGTTACCTGTCTAAAAGAAAATATTGAGAAACACGAATTTTGTTTGAGTCGAGGTCTACCTAAGCCTACTATCGTCAAAACAAGAACTGACGTTGTGAACGCTTCTGGGATTTATAGGAGTGAAAAACACTTGTCAGCAAGAAAGAGAATATTGTTTTCTTTCTTGCTGACAAGTTCTTTTTTTTACTGAAATAGGTATTACAGGAGCCCGCAGTGTTACTTTTTGTTTGGGTGCTGTTAGGCTTAGGTGCCCGTCGCCTCAGAGAAAATTTTCGTCTTTCTCAATTATCTTTTGATCCAGGTAACGTCATGTCTCAAACTTCCGCGTTCTTTCCCAACCGCTATCACCTTCACACGGTGTTTGAGCTTTCTGCGATGCATAGTTTACTTACCCGGTCCAAAAAAACACGGTTCTCTTTTCCCAAAAACTAAACGTGTCCCCCCCCCCTCAAAAAAAAAAAAAGTTTTTTTGTTTTGTTTTTTAGTTGCAAAAATTAACTAGGCACCGCGGAACGCTCATTCTGCGACCTAATATAGCGCTAAAGGTCCGAACCAGATGCCAGTGTTTCAGCACTAACCGTTATCTTATGCTAACGTTAAAAGTGATTAAGAGAGCTCGGTCTGCAATCATTTTTTCAAATTTAAAACTTCAGGAAATCAGTCATAACTGTTTATTAAGATAAGGGTTAGTGCTCAAACTTTGGCATCTGGTTCGGACCTCTCGTACTACATTTGGGTTAAAAATCAGCGTTTGGCAATGCATAACTATATTTCTGCACTAAAAAAAAAAAAGTTTTTTTTTTGTAATATTGTAATAGTGTTTTTTGAGGGGGAGGGGTACCCCGCCGAGGGGCATTTTGTATCTGACTATTTTAATAACATTTTTAGGTCCTCTCTACGCGTCGTCCCCGCCCAGCAGAGATACGCGAACGGATAGCAGACGACAAAATAAAACAAACATTCGTCTGCCTTATAACACTTTTTTTGGCGAACAAAAAAGTTCGTTTGTTTCTAAATGCGACCTGAAACGGCATTATTGTTCGTATATTCCCTTAAAATCATTATTTGCCGCGGTTATCCTGCTCGCCGCCAGTGTCTCTCTGGGCGTTTTTGCGTTCTTCACACTAAAGCCCCTTGATATGTTTTTACAAATACCGCCAACCATTGTTGTGGAAACGCGCCAGACACGTGCAACAAGCGGGTGCTCCGCCGCCATTCGCTTCCAAGCGCAGCTCATTACTACAGTGTTTCATTACAATGCTTCGCCGCCATTTGCTTCCAAGAGCCGCTCGAGACACGGGCCTCGTGCACTGGCGCATTTGACGCCACTTGCAAGACAAACGCAAAAACATCGGAGGGTTTTACTTCACACAAAAGCCCGTTCATGTTTTAAAAGTTGAGCAAGGTGCGTCGATGCACGAGGCACGTGCGACGTGCAGCCCTTGAGAAGATCATGGCGGAACAGCGCAGCACTGAGCTAGATTTCAGACGCCATGTTCTTCCAAGAAGTGGCGCGCGGTACGTGTCTCGAGCATTTCCACAACAATGAATGGCGCCACTTTTCCCAGGATTAGATGGGCTTTACTTCACACCTCCGGGGGCGCGGGTTTGCAAACCAGTATTCAGACGAAGAGCAGGCCGATATAGGACATAGAAAGTGCAAACCTGCCGCTATATTTCTATTTCTTTTTTAAATTTTTCTAGCTTTAAATAAAAACTGTAAAAATAGACTTTTATTTCTTTTTTTTGCAAAACAACGTTTGCGTTTCAAGTGTGGTGGTCCAAACGGCCGCTGCGCCGCTACCTGTGCTTTAGATAATTTCGAACGTGGTTGGAACTTCGAATCCAATCGGAAATCAGAGCTTATTCTACGTTGTATAAGCCACTATAATCTACGCTTGTACTGGCTCGTATCTCGCGCCGCCCGTTGGCCGCTTCCGGCAGCGGCGGACGCAGAGCGAAGAAGATCTAGCCCGAGATCGGCGGCGAACAGCCCGTGGCCCAAGCCCACCTCGAGCGCCCGACCTGCATGCGCAGCAGGGAGCATGCAACTCGTTTGTTCCGGAAAATTTCCGCGCCATCTATGAGGAAAAGGGTACAAATAAATAGTGGTTGAATCCGCCTTAAACCTTCTCCAGGGGTATCAGCAGGGTTAAACTACAAGTGCTTTATTTGTTTATCGCAGTGTCCGGACAAGATATACTGCGGAGAACATGAAAGGTGCTCTTGAAACATTCGAACCAGAGAACCAGTGGCCCCGGAAGTACGGGCACGCTGCGATAGCCTAGATGTCTTCCCAGTGAGACATAATATCATATTTCCGGATATTCTCGTCGATCTTAGCTCGCATCTTCTTAATCCCATCTTCTGAGAAGTACTTTCTCCAACCTCCCACACCGCCCTGCCGGACAATGTTAATGGTGGTCGAGTCGTAGCCGTTGTCTTCACCCGATTCCTCTAGAGGTGGCGTCTGCAGCGACGCTTCCATAAGCACTTCACGCATCTCCTTGGGGGTGGTCTTCATAAGATCCTTCATGAAGACGGTCGAGCTCTTCTGCAGGATAGACTGAAGAATGTCGCCGC
>JAZHYW010017278.1:0-16698 GCA_037355805.1 Ixodes ricinus
GATAGCTCCTGGCTTGTGAGCGTCTAACGAAATCGCTTTGCCAACCCTGCAGCGCGGAACAAAGCCAGTATCAAAGAACAAATTTTGCCCAGCGAGGCACTCTCGATCGGGTCGATTAGGGTGCCTTCATGTGCGCTTTGCTTAGGGTGGAGTCATCCGGCCATTTTGTCCCACACTTTTATTTTCCTTTTTTGTTCAGAAGCGCGTGAAAGAGCGTGTCCCTGCACGCGTCTGTGGCGCTGACTGTGCTATGGCGACATTTTGTTTTCGTCGATTTCTTTGTATTTTCCCCGTGAGCGCGTGCTGTCGGCATCGGGTACTACAAAGGGTGGCATCACCCTAAACAGAAGGACATTGAGGCACCCTAGGGTCGATGAGCTATACTTCGTTTCAGCTTGGGTCCAGACGCAGCCGATGCTACGAGCGCGAGCGTGTGGCCCTGAACAGTGCTTGCATTGCACGAGCGCGCGTGCTTGGCAGGGACGCTGAAAGCCCGGAGCTCGCGCTTGTAGCATCGCCTGCGTCTGGACCCAAGCTGAAACGAAGTATAGCTGGGATCCGCTTCTGTGCGAACTGGGCACTGCTAGCACCACTGGCACGTTTGCTGGCATTTGTGTCAGCGGGAGCACGCGCTGAGCGCTGAACGTGCACGGGCGTGCAGTAGAAAGGAGGAAATTAAGAGCAGAGGAGGAACATCACTGTCACGAGCTTGTTTTCTGGCCACATGGATGAGTGCCGCCATCTAGTGGTTGAACTAATGGCTTGTTCAAGATGGCCGCCGTGGGACCGCCGCCTTAAGCATATATGTTAAGCCGTTGGAAATACTGGAAAACACTGCCCGCGTATATCTCGAAAGGCGCTCTGAATACATAGCATTTATTGGTCTTTTGTGACGTCACATGGCGACCGTGTTATGTGACGTCACGGTGTCAAATAGCCCCAGCCGTCTTTCTCCCGACAAGCAAAGCAAAATATACGGAGTGCAAGTTCTACTCCTTGGGCACCTCCTGTCTTTGTTTAGCCCCGAAGGCGCCCACGTGCCTTTGTGTATCGCTTGGCTGTCTCGTCATCGCGCGTTCCCTGCGCCTCTATGCTTCCCTTTGATTGGTGTGCTCCTCTTTGCGGATCTGATGCACCGAAGACGCATTTTGGAACACTTGCTCGCCGTATGAATTTACATTGCAGAAGGGGTATTCACCGGCGGCTATAGTTGTTTTTGCGCGGCTGCTGAGCGCGTGCTGACGCCAAGCTTCCACAGTTCTTTTGCCACGTGCATTCCGCACCATGAAGATTGCCACTCTTAGCAGCCTAGTAACGTGAGCTCGTTCTGAGCATGCGCTCTAAACATCGCTTTGCTGCTGAGCGCGTACTTCCTGCAGTACACATTTCGCACCACCGAGTGCGTTTTTTTTAGCAAAAACAGGTATGAATGATTATTAGCATGGGGTGATGACGTCACGTGCAAGCCATGTATTGGCTCTCCAGTGGCCCGGACATCAGTGTCACGTAACTCGTGACTTCATTATTATCCGACAAGATAATTTGAATTTACATTGCAATATGCTCTCTTCTATTGCTGGCTGGCGTCCCGGACGTCGCAGTACCTACGTGGAGTCAGTGTCACGTGACGCGTGATGTCATGTAACGTCATGGTGCCGCGTGACGTCAGTGTCACGTCTGCCCAGGCCTCAATTCTCCCGACAAGTAAAATATGAATTTACATTGGCATGGGCTCTCTTCTGTGGCTGGCCGGTGTCCCGCGGCAAAATTTAACCCTCTAACCTCGAAAAGAAAGAAGAAAAAAAAACTTGTTCATGCGCCAGCCATTACAGCGGGCCCGGGGTGCCCGCGTTGACGAAAAGCTCCCAAGTCCCAACCCCCTTATTTACGCGTGCGTGCTGCGGTTATTCAAGGTCGCGTGCACACACACACACACACACACACACGCACACGCACACGCACACGCACACACACACACGCACGCACGCACGCACGCATACATACATACATATGGTGTGTTGCTTTCCGGGCGGCCTAGGTGGACGAGTTGCGTGGGTCGCGTTCCTATAAACACCGCGATAAGGTTGTCGTTTGTTTTGCTCTCTCCTCCAAGGAGCGCCGCTCGCTTGCCCCCGGCCGCGCGAGATAACGCGCGAAATAATAGATTCGCGGGTGACTTTATATCCCGTGGCAGCATCACACCACTCCTTGCAGCCGGCTGACTCAGTCCCGATCGGACGGGCCCCTCTTTTACGTCGCCACTCCGATGTGTGTGCGATGATACCAGAAGGCGCGTGATGCCACCACACGCAATCGTTCGGATTGCCGGGGGTTCGCTTATCGTCGTCAGGCTCCGGGAGAAGCCTTTAGTTTCCTTTTCTTACCCTTTCTCACTCACGTTGGCTGCTTTTCCTGTCTCGTGCTAGGAGCTCTTGTTGTTATTCTTGCTGTTTTCAGTAGTGGGTACTACGTTTTCCGTCCATTCTATTTACTGCGTAGGGTGCTTCCCAGCGTGTTGTTTCGTTGTTGGCGTGAAGTCGCGAGGCTTTTTTTCGTCTTACCTGTTCCAAAGCGCGGCGCATTTTTTGAAGCATCGTGAGAGTCGCGGTCTGGAACTGGTAGCATGGTGATGGCTGCACGAGCACTCCTCAAAAGCACTGTCTGTAGCTACGCGCTTATGTCTGTTCCTCATCCTGAAACGCTGCGTACAACTCCTCGCTAAAGTTAAAAAAAAAAAAAAAAAAATTTGGTGTTTAGATTGAAGTTAGTCTGCCTCCACGGGCAGACTAGTCTCAGCTGTAGATGAGCGATTTAGCCAGTGCATTACAACCGCTACGCTGGGATTTTTTTTCTTTTACGTGCTGCGTAAGGGATGGACCCTAGCAGACGTTGGGAGCCATCCTCCCAGCCAATCCAACGTCGGGAACGTATCACGTGACTACGCTCCTCATGCATTGCTGGCCCCTTCCGAAGGCCACGTGGCAGTGGATTGGCTTAGGTGACTCGTAGCTTCCGCCGCGGTCCATTATGGGGGAAACGGAGTGTAGTATATACCGCTGTCGGGGCTAGGCGTTACGTTAGCTTGTGCGTGAACCTTCTTTCGTTGAGGGTGTGATTTTGCGTTTAGCTTTATTTTTATGAATCACTTGCACCGTTCTTCGTGAGCAACCACTGCACGACGTAATGTTCTCTCCGGGTAAACTCTCAAAGCGCCGGGACCGCCCACTACACTTAAGATTCGCAACGTTCCCATTGACTTAATTAATGCTTGGGTGAGCGTGAATGTTATCTCCTGTTGGCTCCTTTATCACTTTTGTCTTCCTGTTTCTTTGTTGTTTTTTTTTTATTTGTTTTGGAATCAGCGTATACATTTTTTGTGTAATTTCGGCAGGCTTTTTTTTTAGCCGTTTGTGTTTTTGTTTTTTTATTGTTGATGGAGCGTGACTCACGGAAGAGTGCCTCACTTGTGGGGAAAAAAAGAAAAAAATAACAACTTAAATAAAAAATATAAAAACTTTTTTTTTTTTTTTACAGCGGGTGGGCTGTTTGTTCTTGAGACGTGCTGTTGTGCTGAAAGAAAAAGTGACACAAAGGGGACCGGCACAGTGTGGTCACGTCTGTATTACAACGAGAAGGAGGGGGTTTGTAGCGTCGGCAGCACGCAGACTAAAATGAAGTTGCACATTTGCGTTTGAGAATAGACTGGCGCCATCTGTCGGGGTGCCCTGGAACACTGGCGGTGTGCGCATAGCCTCCAAAATCCCGAAGCGCCCGCGCGCTTCGGGACCTCGGAGGTTATGGTCTGCGTATGTTTCCTCTTTTTCTTTTCTCTTTCTCTTGTTCTACGCCATATTTTTTTTACCGCTGACCCGAGATAATTGTGAAGCCGCCATTTCGAGTATCTAGTTCGTAGACTGGATCTCGCCGATACTCCGAAATCTTCACTCTACTAATTCTACGCAGAGCGGAAGTGTTCCGGAGCTTCTCGATAGATGTCAGCAGTGTGTTCGCTCGTCGTAAGCGGTTCCTTGTGGTTGCAGCACACTTGATTACGCTCAGACGCAAATGCGTGGTGAACCAGCCTTAAAGGGGTCATAAAACTATATCCGGAAACGATATTTGGTTGGAATGTTCTTGACCTTGCAGAGGCATACTGGTCCTAGTCTGTCCCAAGTATACTCGAGGATAAAAGGGGACTACATTTCTTTCGGTCTTGCCTTCGCAAACTTGATGACGTCATTGTGGGATCGAAACCACCCGCCTGACGACAGTCGAGCGCGGCTCCTGGATTGGACACGAGAACTGCGTGAGCACTCAACTTTGGCTCGTAACAGTCAATGCCTCGGCGGAAACTCGGGTAGTGGCTCGTGTCCAACCACTGCGGCGATGAGAATAGCCGAACTCTTAACAATGCGTGGAGCATAGCACGCGTTTTCTACTTTGCCAACCCCAGCGCGTCGGTATGAGTAACTTTGGTGGCATAGGATAGGCACCAGGCCAGGTGGCCGCTTGCTCTGGTTCTGAGTTAAGGGAATAAACAATGCTCATATTTCTCGTTTTTTCTTTCTTTTTTTACGATTGCCATTGCTTAGTAAAACTAAAGCAATTTTATTCGGCTGTTAACTTTAGGGAGTGATTCTAAGTTGTATTTAGCGAAAGTAGAAGAATCGTTTGGGGTACTCCGGCGATTTTTTGAGCTATCCCAACTAACTATATTTTGTGAATCCCGGGCATTTACCCTTTCCGGTATGCTATTTAGTATTGCGAAATTCATAATAGTTATTGTGAAATCGGGAAATGAAAATGTTGCAAAATCCAACATTCAAACAATCCCGCACTTTTTTAATGCCGTGACGTCAGTGGCAGGCAGGCTTGCCAGTCGAGCAAGCAGCGTAAAAAATAGGCTATGCCGAGCGTTTGTTCCGTGCTGGTGCGTGCATGGGTGCTGGAGCGAGCTTCCAAAACATACATTTGACACCATGAAACTGCTTGTAATCGCTTGGGAACAAATCATACAGTCCAAAGAGTGAACTCATGCCTTCCACTGGCGTCACTTTTTTGTTGTTGCCAGTAATGCAGACAGAGAAAAAAATAAAAAGAAACGCCGTTTCCTCGAAAACGTAAGATATTCCCGTTCCACCTATGCAAGATGGATTGGCGTCGTTCCTTATACGACACTGCTCAACGCCTCCTACATAACAAGGCCTACGGTGCTGGGTTTGCCATGGTTTAGGTTGAAAAACACGGTGAGGACCAACATTGCGAATTCAATAACTTTGCAAAAAAAATAATATTTCGACCTAATATTTGGTATACTATTTCAGCAATGTTCGTTGGTGTGCTTAACAAATCATCGGGCAAATCGGGGACCACGAAGAAATCGCCGGAGTACCCCTTTAATTAAGTGTACAACGTCCGCATTCCTCTACCGTGGTAGGTGCAAAATGGCGCCGCTTCCGGCGTGACTGGCGCTTTGCTCGTCCTCGTTATCCTGCTATCTTTTCCAAGGGTCGTTTGCACATGGAGCCATCTCCCCGCATACATACGCATGTGACGCTGTGCGAGTAGCTGCCGTCATTAGCGTCGGAAAATAGGGCGATAATGATATCTACGCGCCTATCGTACTTACCTTTCTCTCGGAAAATCGCTCTTCTGTGTGTGGACGCAACACCTCCGAGATAAGAAAAAAAAAAAAAGAAAGAAAGGCCGTAACGCTAGATTTTTTTCTCAGTCACTTATCGGAGTGTGACACTAGCATTTCGACGTCTCCACAACCAGATGGAGCGTAGACAGATTTCACGCAAGTGCTGCGTTAGCGTTCGGCTGGACCCTGTGTCCGGTCAGCGCGTGGAAGAAGACTCGGCGTCGGGCCCAATGCCGAGAGAAACTGAAGGCAAGGAGGAGACGAGAGCGCGCAAGGACGATCTCCGATTGGAAGGATTAGTGGGTAGACCCAAAGGCTGTACACGTGCTTGGTTTCTCCTCGAGGTCCGGACGCAGCCGACGCTGCGAGTTGATGGGACCGATCGAACGGCGTAAAATCCGCGAGTCACCTTCCCTGTGCGTATGATAGAGCATGCACGTACTGAAACATGACGCGAACACCATTATGTCGGTGCGCTTTTGACGCCGTTCAATTGGTCCCATCAGCTCGTAGCGTCGGCTGCGTCTGGACCAACGTTACTAAAACACTCAGTTGGAAAACTCGCCGTCGAAACCTGGGCCGCTGGCGTCCACCGAGACCGAGCTAAATACGACTACAGCGCCACTCTTTATCATTTGTCTGTACTGTGGTCCCCTTCAGCTTTTTGAAAGCATGTTTTCGCGTAGAAACAAACATAAGACTCTTTTTGTATGAAAGTTATTGGAGTTTAGTACAAAATGAACGGCGCGTGATGTTTTTAAAATCTTTAGTTTGCAAGGTTTTGTGGCACAATTAATATTGTTTTTATACAACCATGCCTCAGGGGTGCTTTCAGGTAGCGCGTCCCGACCTAGGTGCATTTTAACTTCGGCAGTAAGACGCGGCGCGTCCGCCGGGGAAGACGTGGCACCCCTGTAACCCCTTCCTCTGTTTCGGCTCCAAAATGGCCAATTAAAGCCAAAATAGAAGTAACGTGCGGTTCCTCGAGTGGCCGCTGCGGGAGAAATGGCGGCGTTGTGATCGCCATTAGCTCGGTACGCGAGGACAGAGCGACCAGAGCAGTCTCTATGGCAGTTTCCCAACTGAGTGGTTTTAGTAACGCTGGTCTGGACTTAACAGACAAAGGCGCAGCTCTGACGTCATTCCGCTGCGGCGGCGCTGCTGTCGGCGCATGCGCAGACGCCTCACGCGAATCTGGTTTATGCGCGATGTCCGCGTGGGCAAATACGGGCTCGTATGCAAATAGCTCGTTGGCCTATGGCTGTATCTGTACGCTGTGATCGAACGCGAGGAGCAGACGACGCGCTTGTTCGCTTTGATTGAGGAGGCAGCTAGCCCTCGCGTCTACCCACAGATCTGTCCAATCAGAGCTCGGCGCCATCTTAGGGTGATGACGTTCCATGAAGGTAGAGGAGGCTGTCCACGGGCTTTGGTTGTTGTAAGTGGTCCAGCGTTAGGCGGGGACTCGCGATCATTCAGCGCGTACACGAGTCCCGTCTGAACGTTGCCGCTGTACTCGTGTGACGTCCAGTCTGTGGCCCGCGCTGGCCTTCGGCAGGTGACGTAGCAAACCCAGCACCGTAGGCCTTGTTATGTTGGAGGTGTTTATCAGTGTTGTATAGGGGACGACGTTCCAAGAAACGGCGTTCGTGATACGCGTTCCTTTCAGGAGGAACGCCGCCGTTCCATCTTGCATCGGTAGAAAGGGAATATCTGTTACGTTTTCGAGGGAACGGCGTTTCTTAGTTTTTTCTTTCTCTGTCTGCATTTTTACCTGGACTTTAGTAGGCGTTCAGTCTCGTTATTACCGACTATTTCAACTTCCGACTTCGGGGAAGTGTCAGAAAGATAGTCGAAAACAAACAAATGGGTAAAACTGTGATCATGGTAATGCGACACGTAGATCGCTGTGGATATTTTTATTCGCGGATTATCTCGCACAATAAGGTCATCGAAGAACGTAACGTCGATGCAGCGCCACGTTCCAATCTTAGGAAATTTAGCGGGAACGCGTTACTTTTCGTACCACTGGAACTTGGAACGGGAACTTGTTCTCCGAGAGATCGAGAAGGAACGAGCTTTTGTTCCTGTTTTGTGGGAACATGTACAACACTGGTGTTGATCAACGCCGGATCAGTGGTGGTGATCAACGCAAGGTCATCCTGGTGATATGCCTCACCGCGAGGTGAGGGTTACAAAATTGCAGAGGGAAGCCAGTTGGCTTAAAGGGATTGTCCGGTCGAAACCGGAAGTACTTAAGTTTTTGTGCTCGCTACGTCGAGGAGCCTTCATGTAGACAAACGACATTTTTATTTTGATATATGATCTCCCGTTATTAATTAAACCTTTCATGAGCGTGTGTACGAAACTGCACCCCGAATTTCGCCAGTGTCAATGGCTGACATCCGTAGCTGCTGCGTGACGTCACAAAACGCAAAGGTTTGTCGGATGGACGGGATAACAAGCGTTGGTCGATAGATGTTTTGTATTTTGTTTTGAATTATATAGTCTCCTAGGCCAGTGGTTCTCAAATGGGGGTCAGCGGACCCTTTGGGGTCCGCGAAGGCATTCTACGGGTCCGCGAAGCCCTGCCTCATCAGTCAAGCCCGGCAATAAAAGTAGCATTTTTTCTTCAGGTCGAAAATAAATGTTTCAGTTTTCGGGCGAGTCTTTTCGTGTGAACGTCAATAAGAGAGGTCTACCTCACACTAGCCCTTATCCATTCATTAAATTATTGCGGCATATGGGTACACATTTCGGCGGATCCACTGGATCGGTGATGAGAGGCTGCGGGTCTTTCCCTCAGGGGCGATGACCGCGGGTCGAAGGCAACCGGCGAATCGTTCAAATGCATGTCGTCACTTGACTTGGATGAGCTTGGTGAATCGTAGCCACGCTGTATTTTCACAAGCGGGTCAAACAGTATTTGACTGCACGCGTGCTGGGCCGGCTTGCTAGAACAGCGTCTCGGCTGAGACTGGGTGAAAGAAAACACTGCAAAGGCTGGGGCGCGCGAGCGTCTTGAGACGCAGCTTGAGTCCCGCTCAGCTCGTGCGCTGGCTTTGGCAGTGCTTTCTTTCACCCAGTCTCAGCTGAGACGCTGGTTCTAGCAAGCCGGCCCTGGTATCGTTTCCAGGTGGTCTAGCTGTTGGTTTCGGTTTCGCTGCATAAACAAATTGATTGATCCGATTTGGGCGAGGAGTGGATGGACGTAGTTTAATATCGCTCGCACAGCATCACACCTCAGCTTACGAGCCTTCTGTCCGCTTAGAGCTCAGCTCGTAGCTCTTTTCTGTATAGACGATTGCTGCATAAGCGGGATCTCGATCTTGACGGGAAACCAGTCCCTGCGCACGGCGACGATCCATTTTGCTTGTCACTGCACGTCTCGCGGAAAAGTGTGGAACGTCATGTCTTGGCTGGCATGTGCTGCCCGGTGGTTGTGACACCCAACCGCACAACAAAAATCTCACCCAACCACGAAACAAGTCGAGCACAACAACAAAAACGAAGCACGCTGAGGCGCTCACTCGCATGTAAACAACGAGACAGAAATGCTCGCTTTGTGTTTTGTGACGTCAGAGCTCCCATGTTGCCACCGAAAACAGCGTTTACGCTAGAGTGCGATTGGAGAAGTATAAATTCAATTACTCATGCAGAGGGGCATATAAAATTCAGATATTGTACGTACGGTGCATCTCGAGGCATTAACAATGATATTCAACTGTTCTCTCGAATACAAAATTTGACCGGACAATCCCTTTAAAAGGGCGAAAGGACTCAGACTTTTGGTGTTTGAATTTTTAGGCTAGGTGGCGCAAGCTACTACCCGTTCTAAAGGGTACAGCCGTTAGCATTCATTCATCCAAAACCTCTACCCCTCCCCCTCCCATATATATATATATATATATATATATATATATGAAGCTGAGTATACCATGGGGCAACGTGCATGCATGCAGCGAGCGGGTGGCTGATAGTGCCGTGAAAAAGGCTAAATGAGTGTTATCCTTTGCCGCGGCGTCCGTGTGTGTAATAGAGCGCTTTCAAAGCCTTCGCAATCTATTTTATATCTAATCAGGGGGATTCTGCGGGGTTTGCGTAACTTGTCGAGGATGAGGAGAAGGGTTACGTTATCGTGGCGCCGCGAAGCATCGCGTTCAACGGCCTTGTCGTAAAATTTCGTCGCTTTGTGCTCCGGGTGTGTGCAATCTTTTTTTTTTCGAAAGAGCGGTCGCTTGACGCGGAAGATTGAGAGAATGAACTCGACGGGCTAACTACTGCCAGTTGTGTCAGTGGACTGAATGAACACTTATTTTGTTCGTAAATATTCCGCGCTTTGACGTCCGTACCTACTCAACAATAATATGTAAAACGTGTTTTGTTTTTTTTACAATAAGAAGTGTTTAGGTAACTGGGGTTTGTAAAGTGTCATCAATTTATCGGTGAAATGGGCGCCTGATTTCGCATGGCAATCTTCCCGTTCACCACTGCGGTTAACGTAGGCGCGTTTGTCATTAAAGGGCACTGACACCCCAAAGGTCGTATTTTTTTTTATTGTCTAAAACGACGCAAGTTGTAGTCATAAACACGCAAAAAAAAAACCGCATCGCGAAAAAAATTTTCTTGCGCGCGCGCGCCTTTTTATTTTTGGCGTTTAAATCTCCCGCCGCTACCTCCTTGCTTCTTATGATCGATGACGTCAAAAATCAGGAAATTTAGAAGCTTTGTAGGTGACATTTCTATAACATTTAATAATGGCAATCGTAAAACATGTTTTTTAACGCAATTGTGAACGCACTACGGCCCTTCTTTTTGAAATACCAAAAATCAGAGTTCGGTGAGATGTCCCTTCCTAGATTTGTGTCCTCTCTCTCGGCGGCGCTCGAGCAGATTGGCGAGTCGGCGAAGAAACCGGTTTTTTCCCGCGCCAGCTCCCTTCTATCCCGCCAGCTCGCCTCCTCCTCGCATCGGGTCAGCGGAGGTCCGAGAGAAAGTCGAGTCGCAGGAGACCGCAAAATTTGACTGACTGCACTGCCGGGGACCGCGGGGAACTTCAAATTCAGCATTTGGAAATTGTTTTTTTAATTCAAAAATACTGAATTCCCAAGTTTCGAATTTTGAGGGTAATGTCCCGGCACCGTTTTCAATCGTTTCGGATAATAAAAAAAAATATGATTTTGATGTGTCAGTGCCCCTTTAACTCTCACGCGCTCACTCGCACGCTCAGATTAATAGGATAGTGCTGCGTCATCCATAACTTCAACAGATACTAAAAAAAAATGAAGTATCGCCCGTCTTCAAGAAAAAGAAGGCGCAAGTCTATGAATTTTTATGTATTCGTTTGGAACTGTTACTGAAAAACTGTAACAAATCTTGACTTAAAAAAAAGAAAAGAAATCGATATGGCACTGGGAGTTTTTGCTGCCTTTAGGAACACCTGAAACGCGTGCCCGGCGTGGTTATCAGGCCTGCGAAAACAATTTGATGTGGCAGTCGCCTGGCGGTGCAATGTAAAGTAGCCTTTTTGATACGCCCAAAAATGTTCCGCCGCCGTGCGATCCCGCTACGAAGGAAGAGTGGCGATGTGCGGCTGCCGAGATGCACTGTTCCTGTCGGTCGAGGTAAGACGATTTTCGACGCAAACGCTCGGACGAAGGTTGCGAGAGGCTTGTTTTAGAGCGATTGCCTCGTTGTAGCGGCAGATTTCATTCTCGTAAATAGCTCCGGCTGGGTGTCCCGCGATTACTAAACAATTGGCTGGGAAATTCAAGAACCGTCATTGAAAGCGTTGGTAAGCGACAAAGTTATTATCGTTGTCAAGGAAAAATAAACTTGCGAAAGCGGTCGTGGCGGCCCGACCGGGCCACGTCGACAGGAAGTCAGCTTTGCCGCAGTGGTGGAGAACGATGCGGGAAAACCAGCTTTGGCGAAGCGCTGCGATTACGGTAGCTGCGCACGCATCGAACGACTAACCGCCGAATAGACCATTTGCTGTCTTACCCAACGAGCTTGAGTATCACCTTAGAGCGGTAAACCGCAACCCAAGGCCTGCAGCGGAAATGGCACCCCCCGGTTGCCGCCATCTTGCCTGTTTGCCACATTAGTGATCACGTGACGTCAAGATGGCTGCGCCCAGAGGTGTGCCAGATCAGATTGGCCAGATCACGGTAAGCAGGACGCCCTCTGGGGTTGCGTTCCAATCTTACTCGAATGGATCTGAGTTACTCTGGTGGGTCATGTCACGTGACAAGACTGAAGGAGTAACTGGACGCGGGTAGGTTTTCGAACGCCAAGGTACAGAATGTTTACCCTAGAGTGAGATCAAGTAAATTTTGGAACGCGGCCGTGCTTACCGTAATCTGGCCGATCTGATCTGGCGCAGCTATGCGCGCAGCCATCTTAAAGTCACGTGATCACTAATGTGGCAAACGGTCAAGATGGCGGCAACCGGGGGGTGCCATTTTTGGCCGCTGGTTTACCGCTCTAAGTTTACTCAAGCTCGTTGGTCTTTACCCAAGCATCAAGGAGAATGCAGGGATTGGTGTTCCACGCGCCACACGCGCACGCCTTTCCTGTATAAATGATTCGAAGTAAATAACCAAAAGAAAGCATTGACGAACGCGCGTGCAAGATGCCATTTGTTTTAGGTTTTTGCTTTGGAAAAGTTACTACTGCTGAGGCCAGCACGTGCGGCGCGTGGAACACCAATCCCTGCATTCTCCTTGATGCTTGGGTAGTGACAGCAATAGACCTTTCCAAAAAAGACCGTGCGGCCGGTGCCATCTTGACTGCTCGTGCGTATGGCGCGTGCTTTCCTCGCTTTCCGAAGCGACGAACACGCACGTGCGGAGCTGTGACAGACTACGCTACGCGGGACTGTGGTTTTGTAAACATTCCAAAAGTCTATAGGTCTTGGGCAAACTCACTCAATTGAGGGCCCCTCCACTTCCTCGAGGAAGGCGCAAGGGCGGGCGCTGGCCAATCGCGATAACGGATCCGCCGTCGCGATTGGCCAACGCCGGCCCTCACGTCTTCCTCGAGAAAGTGGAGGGGCCCCTCAATTTGAGTGAGGTTTGTGAATTCGGCGGTTAGAATCGGTTGCTACCTCCCGCCCCCTTACTTCCATTCTCTTTCCCGTCTGCCGGGTAAATTGCAGCATGAATCAATTTTTTTTTTTTTAAAGGGTGAGAATTGCAGATTTTGTGAGGCGCTAAGGACGGTTCCTCTCTTAATCGATCAGTTCACGTGGTTTAGCTTGCCCAGTTCTTGGTGAAGCTTGTGTCGGGTGACTTATTTTTGACCAAGCCGAGCTGCACAATGTGCTATAAAGCATTTATGTGGATTTCACATATGAGGCGGATATCTCCGCGCTCGGCGGCTGTCAACTTTAACCGCATGAATTTATCGGCATTGACACTAAAACTACTTTACCGACGAAATCTTAGCTTTCAAAAGTAATAAATATTTTTGACCGTTGGATTTCCATAATGTTGATGTCACTTTGGACACTGCTCTTCTGCTTCGCACGTATTCAAAGAGGCCCTACTTAAAACCGTTATACTCTCTTTACTTCTTTTTTTTTCTTTTTTTTGTTTGTTTTATAATGCCAGTCACAAACAGACGGCTGGGATATCTGACTTGCGGAGCGAAAGGGAAAGGGGGGAGGGGGGGGGGGTACTGGAGTCCTATGAGCTGCTTCTCGACTACGCCTCTGGTGTGGACGTGCTCGATATACTCCTTAGCAGCTATCGAGTATCGACCACAACTCCGAAACAAAATAAAAATGGTTGTGGTAGAATTGTTTATCAATGGCTTCCAGAAGAAAAGTGATTATCTCCATCCTTCGTCTGAAACAAAAGTTGACTGTGCTTCTTGAACCTCGAGTTCATCCGGGAACTCAACAGAAAACGGATGGTCACTATATCGGCTCCACCGCGCAAGGAAGGTGCGCTGGATGTCGGGAGAACACTACGAACCAGTGTCAAGGCTGCAAGAAACAATGGCACAAGAATCACTTTGCAGCTTGCTATGGCTTTTTAGCGGAGTTTATTGACCCGCAGCTAGCCATTGAAAGCAGGAAAAGGCAACACACCCGTATTGTGCGTCAACTACACATTTTGTAATTTCGTGTTTTTGTTCGTGCCAAATGTGCCCCTATTCGTAATTGTGGGTAATTTAAAGATTATGGTGCCGGCTTGTGCAGACGTACGTTTCACTTGTTTTTCTCATTGCAAGCTAGTGCGGCGTTTAAAAGGTTAGTTGTCGTTGGCGAATGATTGACTGTATTCTTTTTTTTTAATCTTGTTTGTTTGTTGGCGGGTCAGTCACGCCAGCTGTCTTGGCGGTCGATGACGTTCATTAGTGTGTATACCACGAACTGCCGGGAGCGCTCAACCCCACGACTTCGGACCGAAACAAAGAGGGAAGAGCGTAAAAATAGGTATTCTCTTCTCCCCGGCCATCTTGCTCTGTCCGACGCTAAAAAGCGAACCGCGGTAAGTTTAACGGAGTCGGCTCGAACACTCCTATGTTGCTTTCGTGGCGGTAAAAAAATATTTGGGCACGTTTCCAAGGCACTGTTGATGTGCACTGAAAATATAATGTAAACGACTCGTTTAAAGCTAGACGCTGGAAGAAAACCGTTACCCCATAAGAAAAAAAAACAAAAAAAAACCATGGGATTTGTATCTTTTAGTACCATTCGAGAGATCCATTTAAAGGAAAACTGAAAATTAACTAATTTGTTCGGCGGACTTGGCACGTTTAAGTGGTTGAGGCAATCTCCTTTCTTTACTCGCGTGTTAAGCGCATAAAATACCTAAAATATTGTCGGGGTACGTGTGCGCCGCACCTAATTAATTAAAAGATCGCAGTTGTAAAATATTGAAGACAGGGGGAAGAAAATCGATCTCATTTATGTGTCATCATGAAGGAAAGGTATGTATATTGGACAGCTTGAACCAGGGGAAGATATATAGAGAAATTGAGACAGGAGAGAAAAGGCAGCTGACTACCAACGATTATTTAGTGGGAACTTCTTTTTCCTTGCGTGTTTCAGACACCAACAAAAATTTCTACATATTAATACCTATTATACTAATATAATGCATGTGTGTTTACAAATTTTCACATTACCCAACCCTAAACTAATCTTTTAAATTTACCCGCCACAAGCTCATGCTGCCATTTCCTGGACCGTGACGCACCGTAGATATTGTCTCTCCTTTTTGTGAATAGTGATGGATGGGTGCTGACGCACCCACTCGCGTGTTCTTCGATAGCAAGCGCCTCGAGCATCTCGCGCGCATGAGGATTGTTATTAGTGGCTATGATGGTGATGTCCTTGAACACGGCACTGCAGTGGCAAGTCCTGCAATGAGCTGCAAGATGCCCTGCCGACGTTCCTGTAAGGGATGTTGCGTGCTCGCGGGCTCTGTCAGCTAATGCAGCGGCCCGTCTGGCCGATGTAGCACTTCCCGCATGAAAGGGGAATGTTGTAAACCACTCCTGTCATGCATGGTACATATTGTGTTCTGTGGGCAATGTCGCACGTTTTTTCTTTGCCTGTTCTGTTGTTAACTCGTCTGCACATGGAGTACGCTTTATTAGGCGCGGAGCATACTACTTGGATCTCATTCCTCGCGGCGATCTTTTTCAATTTGTGTGTTATCCCGTGAACGTATGGTAGCACAGCGATCTTCCGTCGGGTTCCTCGTTTTCTTTTCGCTCGACTTTTCACTCTTCAAGTTTCTGCAGATGGTCTCACAAACGGGTACCAAGATACTTGGTGGGTATCCCGAATTCTGTAATCGTGACATCTGTTTTTCAAAGCTCTGCCCTATCTGGTGTTTACATGATTTGTTTAAGGCAGACACTAACGCCGTGCTGGCGATACCTCGCTTAATAGTTCTTGAGTGGCCAGAGGTAAACGGCAGAAACCCTTTTGCTGACCGGGGTTCATACCTCCAGCAAACGTGCCCTTGTTGGAAAATTAGCGCGAGGTCTAGGAATTTGATATTTTTGTCCACAGGTGATTCATGTGTGAACACCAATTCGGGGCAACTTTCTTGAAACACTTGCAGAGTAGTATCCTTGCATTCTTCACTCTGGTCATCACCTTCTGTGGCACAAAGTACTAAAAAATCATCCACATATCGGAAGATGGCTGTGACCCTTGTATCTGTCAGATTACTTGCGATGATCTTTCCGCATGCCCCCAGGAATAAGTCACACAATTGCGGCGCTACCCGAGACCCTATACATACTCCACTCTTTTGTACATATTGTTGATCTTGAAAGTCTACTACAGTGGAAGTCAAATATATACCTAATAATTCCAAAAAGGTGCTCACACTTAGTCCAGCAGTATTCTGAAACGCTGTAGAGCCCTGCTCCTCGTAGATATGGTATGGTATGGTATGGTATGGTAGACAATCGCGGCCAAACATCCAACTGACCTGTGCTCTCTTCGTTGAGAAAAATGCGTGTCGCTTCGTTCAAAGGTCACGGAAAAGTGCGAGCACGCTTGCTCCCAATCAGAATCTGCTTAGATCCGGTATAAAGGGAATCCGGCGAAAACCCGCTGTCGCCACGCGCTCAAGAAAATCACGCGCAGCTGTGGCGGGTTCTATACTTCGTTTCAGCTTGGGTCCAGACGCAGCCGATGCTACAAGCGCGAGCTCCGGGCTTCCAGCGTCCCTGCCAAGCACGCGCGCTCGTGCAGTAGAGGCACTGTTCAGGGCCACACGCTCGCGCTTGTAGCATCGGCTGCGTCTGGACCCAAGCTGAAACGAAGTATAGAACGTCGTACATGAATGGCCCAAGTAATTTTTCATTGCTCTTTTTTTTTTTTTCTTGAGTCAGTGGCGGGTTGAGAAGGGCAGGGCGCTTCTCTCGCATGCCCGGCGTCCAGCACGCGCTAGTTGCCTTCCGTCGTGATTTGGCTGAGCGTGCACGATGGAAGTTCACGCGGTGTTATCGAAGCTAGAAGTTATAGCGCTGGACGCAGGGCATCTGAGGGTCCTCCCCCGTCGTTCTAGTGGTCTCAGTGA
>JAZHYW010017281.1:0-13830 GCA_037355805.1 Ixodes ricinus
CGGCCACCCCACGGGTGCGTGTCGCCATCTATTGGTTGAACTAACGCCTTGTTCAAGATGGCCGCCGTGGGACCGCAGCCTTAAGCTTCGGAAGAGCAGCGTTCACAGTATTGGTGTCCTCGCGTCACAGCCTCACAACTCGCTGCTCACCGTCTCGGTTTTAGTGTATGGCGACACGTAATCAAACTGCTCTATGGTTATTGATAGAAAGTATGTTACCGCAGGCTACCGTGCGGTGCACCATTACAACCGCAAGCTCGCGCTGCGCCTTTAAGCACAATTTTCAGTGCGCGCCAAAAGCGTTGCCATGCTCATCACTCAAAAAAAAAATGTTGCAGTCCTTACACCTTTTGTTGTCACATAGCAGACAGTCCAAAACTTCAGTCCGCCGTGCAGCCCACTGACTTCAAACTGACAACCCCCCTTTTACGAGAGGTTTCACGACGGCGCAATATAAGACATTAAACAGCTGAAGTAGGCATCAAAGAATACAAAAAACAAAAAAACGCAGGTTTTGTAGTAAAGCCAAAAAAACACGATAACATTATTTTTTTTTTACAGTCATTTACACTTATTTAGGCTATTTTAATAAGTTGCACAACTCGGCTATGAAGCCGCTCGTGAAAGTTGGTAGCGCCGGTTGAACGTCAGTGCGCTGTACGTCGAAGGGAAGTTTAGGGTGTCGTGCGCTATGCAAAAACTGCCTATTAACATAATCGGCGTGGTTAGGGGTTTTATTTATTGCTCTATCAAAAATAAATGTTTTAATATACCGTACATTTGTTGTACCGTGTTATTGGCAACATTGCGGTCCCTCTGGCCAAAACTGCGCGTTCTAAGCTCTCGTCCCGAACGGATGACTAACACAGACGCGCTTAAAATGCTTCGGGCATTTCTTTATTTGCTTTGTAATTACCTGAAGGCTGAAAGCAAGTACGGGTTTTCTGTAGTTTTAAAGTGCTTGGAATGAATGGTCATGATCCTTGTAACGGCCCTAACACGCGAAACCCTTCCCGATTTGTATTGCTGGACATATCGTTGCGCGACGAGTTTTCTTCTACTTATGGTAAAGAATAGACTTTCCGTAGACCGCACTTAGAGTTCTTCATTATTAGCGGAAGAGTTTCCCGTCACGTTGAGCACAGATTGAGCTGGCGGCCATGCACAAGACCAGAAATCCGCAGCGTGTGCGACACACGAAAAGTCCCTAATGAAATTAGACATCCCGGTCCTTCGTGCAAGGCTGTTGCAAGGCGGAGCACAAGAATTCCTTTTTCAACGCGCTCGGTTTTTTCGTTAAAACGGCTTCACGCATCAAGGCCGACAGTCCCTGCCACCGTTTCTGCGCCGCCGCCGCCCGCTGCCGTCCCCGCTCCTCTGGTTCTCCGTTCGTCCGCGGGAGGGCGAGCGGCGCGCTGGAGTTGCGAATAGACCAATCGCGCACAATGGATGCGCCTTGATTCTGCATCTTTTTTTCTGCGTGTTTGGTCTGTCGAGACCAGTTATAACGAAGTCGGTTATAACGAAATAGCGGCTAGAGCGAAGCGATCACGATTTCCCATTCCCTTCGCACTTCGTTAACCGAAGTCGGTTATTAAGCAATAGCGGATATAGCGAAGTTATTCCCCATTCCCGTTGACTTCGTTATAACCGATCTCGACAGTAGTCGGTGATTACAAACTCACGAAAAATCGCGAGCACAGTAACGATGCACCTTGGGCGCAACACGATTGGTGCCATCGGATCGTGGCGTTAGGTGCGGTCGCACTGACAAATCCAGCAGCAATATTAATTGTTTTATTATTGTCGCAAACGACTGTAAATGATTCCTAGAAAAGTACCTAAACGTTTAACCCCGGAAACGGCGCATTTCAAGAGAAAAAAAGTATATTTTTTCGAAATGGTGCATTCTTTGGCTTTTTGTTTCCAAAAGAAAGTCGGATGGGAGTTGGCATTGAGTTTCTGAAGGCAAACGTTAGGTTCCTTAAAGGGATTGCGTCGATGAAAGCTGGCGGGTACCAACTTCGGTGTTTGTGCGTATGGCGAGTGCCTCGCTCGCTTTCTAAAGCGACCAACATTCTTGTGCTAGGCTGTGAACATTACACGCTAGGCTGTGAGTGAGTAAACGCTGGAACGGTCTGTACAACAACACGCAGCTCTGACGTCGCGCAGCTGTGGTGGCACTGCTGTCGACGCGGCGCATGCGCAAACGTGTCACTTGACGAGGATCTGGTTTCTGCGCAGTGTCGCAGTGACCACACATAGTGTATTAAAACGCGGACCTCTTTGTAAACAGCATGGAGGCACTGATCTCTATTGTAGTAGGCTGGACTGTGGATCGGGAGCCCGACGGTGGCACCACCGGCGTCCATCGCTCGACACCAGGCATTATATGTGAGTCTAAGGGAGGAATGAATAAAGGATGAATTTTTAAAGCATGTGTCTACTGCATCGCAATAAATACTTTTCGTTGTTTTTGGGGAATAGAAAGTAAGATTTTTCAGTCGCCAGTAACTGCTGAGCACGTTATTAAATTACACAAACAGTGTGTCAATCTCTGTCGTCTGCTTGACTACTCCCAATAATTCTTGTCGTCACGCATACACCAAAACGTCCGTTTCTGCTTAAAATTTCTAGCAGCACGAACACGGTTTCTTGTCAGAATTTTTTGTTCGAAGAAGTTACTTCAGCAAGTAACAATAGATTTGTCATCGTCATCGCCTGGTTTGTTTAGGAAACCAAAATGACGCCTCAAGCGCAATATGTAACACTGCGTAAGTAAAAATATAAAAGTAAGCATGGCATGGAACCAAACCTCTCTGGCTGCTTGCATGACAAAGTGGCTACCACTGGCTGCTCGTGGTGCCCGTGGAGTAAGTCAACGAAGGATCTAAAAGTCTTTTGTTTTTTCCTAAAACTTATGTGTAAGAGGTATTAGCATCACAACACAAAAATGTATCACTATTCCTAGAAACCTTTGTGGAGGTTTGGTCGTCCAATGTGCAAAATACACAAAAATATATCCTTTCACATTTTTATATGGGGTTTAAGGGAACGCGACAGAACAGCACACGACAACACAGCACGCGACAAAATAGCACGGTCAAAATAGCACGCGTCAAAACAGCACAGCGTCAAAACAGCACGACGACAAAACAGCACGGGTCAAAATAGCACGCGACAAATCAGCACAGCGTCAAAACGGCGCGGCGACAGAAGAGCAGGGGCCAAAACAGCAGGGCGTCAAAACAGCACAGCGACAAAACAGCACGCATGTAGCAACTTCGAGCGTGGATTTTCACTTCTCTCCGCGCGAATAATTTCGAACCTCATTGACCCTTTAATTTATTGTCGCTAGGCTGTAAAGGAATTTCTTGCCTATTTCAGTGCTTACCGAACTGCGCAACCCGGAGACCCCCCCTCCACAAAATATAAAATATCGGGTCACGATCCCCCTTGTGCTTTTCACGTCGGACCCACAAACCTCCTTTTGCAGCGCATTTGATCGTTTCAAACCATGGCTGCCGATTTCGCCACTGGACCCTGCAAATCGTTGGCCCCTTCATGATGTAAAAGTAGCGCAAGGTGCAATGGCTGCGCTGCACCTGTGTCAGCCAGTTAGAGATTCTTCCGGCAAGCGCAGCACTGAGAGTAATTTCAGACGCCCTGTCTTTCCTGCAGAAGTGGCGCGCGGTACGTGGTGGAGAGTTTCCCGCACAAATGTAGGCGCCACTTTCCCAGGATAGGAGAGGCTTTAGCAAGACAAGCCTCGATCCGCGATCCAGCCTACTATAATAGACATCAGTAGGTGTAGGTCTCGACTTATCGTCTGCAATGAACCATAGTTTTGACGGTGTGAAAGGAATCTGGTGAACGCCTCCAGGCCATCACGTGCTTAAGTCGGAAGGTTGCCCTCGGTCTCCGTTCCTTCTCTTTTAAAGGGTCATAAATAATCCTGGGCACTTGATCGATTAACCTACCGAATAATCTATAAGCGCTTTAATCGCGATTAATCTTTTTAATCGGTTAAATTCTAACAAACAAACAAAAAAGCAAAAAGATTTTGCTTTCACCACGCAGACGTGGACGACTGCACGAGTAGGAAGGCAGACTTTACGTGAATTTTTGAAGTAAAGTAAACTGTATGGGCCAGCTTTGTACCTCCAAACAAGTGAATAAGGTTATAAGTGTCCCAGCCACTTCAACGCCGTGCGCGTGCCCGTTTAGCCAAGCAGAAACTCTTGTGAACAATAAACTGGTTTTCTACTGCCGGAGATAATGAACGAACCTCTTTGTCCCTGCGGCTGAAGTAATAATTTTTTACTGTGCGTGTCGTTTCACTGTTCTCGACTACACATCGAGGATGATTTAATATTTAGAATTGTACATTTTGCCGCTTATTACGGATTCAGCAAAAGCAAAGCATTGAAGTTTGACCTATTTTTTGAAACATGTGGGAGACGAGGGTAAAAGACGACGGGGCGGAGGGAACGTGACGGGCGGTCGGCCGACAATACACAAGCTGGCGGGAGACAAAGCTTGCTGCGCGAAGGGGGCCGGGCACAAACGACGGAGCCGATCTGGCTAGTCTGGCCCATGGCGATCCCCGGAGCGGTCCACCAGCGAGGTTCTGACCCGGAGTGGAGGGAACGGCGAGCCCTAGCCATACCGACCTGGGCCATGACGATCACGGAGTGGTTCCGCAGCGACATTTGGGCAAGTAATAACCAGGGACAGCTAGCCTACGCAGCGCTGGCGTGGGAAGGACGATCCGCAGGCTTGGACACGGACTCCGACTGCGAAGCTCTGAACGACGGGGGACAACCAGGGTCGGCGGTACCGGAGTGGCGGCTCTCGAGGACGGGCAGCCGGGAAGTACGATAAACTAGGGTGTGCAATATCCGAAATTTAGAATATAAATCAAAATTTTTCTTGTTCGAAACGTATTCGATCCGAAAATTGCATATTCGAAAGTTCCCGAATATTCGTCCAAAAGCCGAATATTCGGCAAAAACGTCGAATTTTCGCAGAAACTGCGAATATTCGAGCAGGTAACGAATAATCTGCCTGCCACGCATTTCCCTATAAATATGTGTATTTACTGAGAAAGGCGTATGATGCGTGCGTTATCGGTCGGTGCTCCGTTTTTATCTGTCCAATGGCAGCAAGACGGAATCAGTTTCGTTTCTTTTTCGGAAATCCACCTTTGTTGTGCGGAACTTTATAGCAATATGTAGATGTAATTGCGCGTTCTATAAATTGATACACATAAATAACCTCGAGAGTGAAATATATATATATAATAAATCTCGAGAATGTTATCTAATATAAATGTTTGTAAAGTTAAAAAGTTACACCATCTTCCCGAGGGGAACCATGGGGTGATGCGGAGCATCGCGGATCGTAATTAATTTATTCCCTTCTTGACTGATTTCTTTTGGCCGGCCGGATTTGGGCTGCGGCGGACGCGAGCGGCCGAGAAACGCTAGCAGACGACAGCCGCAGAGTTGCGGGAAAGCCCACCCCACTGGAAAGCCCTGGCGTGGCGCTGCGACCCGCGCGCCCAAAACTATCCTCCTTTCACTCCTCCGGGGGAACGCGCGCAGCGCGCTACCGCTGCTTATATTCACACTTGAAGGAGGAGACTAGAGGAGGAGAGTTGCGCATGCGCGCGCGGTGTGAGTGGAAGCGAACGCACGCGAAGTGCACGCAGCTGGTAGAGAGAGAGCGGAGAGAGTAACGCGCAGCTGTTGGAGAGAGGGAAGGAGGAGAGTTGCGCATGCGTAGTGTGAGTGCGGACGACGCCGACGCCGACGCCGCGGGACATAGACCCGAGCAGAGATGCTCCGCATCTAAAAAAGGAAAAGCTGGCTGCGAGCAGAACATTATATCGCCATTGACAACAACTGCTGCCACTCCGCGTAGTCAAAACTAGGGATGTCGCGAACCTGCCCAGGTTCGAGTTGGACCAAGTTCGACTTTTTCGAACCTTCAACGTGATGTTCGAGAAAGGTTTGACTAAAGTTCAACATTTGTGCGCATGCGCAAAAATTAAAAAAAAACTATTGGACTTTACCTGGCGAAGGAAAAGTGCAATATTTGTTGGGTTTATTGTCTTCACTGGTTCACATTAATAACTAATGAAAGGGTTAAAGCGCATATTTTCGCTTTTGTATGGTGTAAACATTGGTAACCATTTTGTGAAATATAAATTCAGTACTTTCTGAATTATTTGTTTCCTAAAATTTTAAATATTCGTGTAGCAGCCGAGCAACACTGTCCATAAGTCGAACTTCTTTGAACTTTAGTGAAATTTCACAGGTTTCCCAGAGTAAAAGGGCATTTCTACTGGCGGAAATGTCACAGCGCGTAGGGAGCGCCTACTTGCTGAACACGTTGAGCAGTTAATTTTCCTACACGATAATTTGTAAAAATTACTAGAAGTATCTTTAGCCTGCTGCAGCCCAGTAAAATGCAGTTCCATTGATTTATTTTAAAAAGGCAATAAAACCTCCTGTTACCTTTTGTCTTGCAATTTTTTATTACTAGACATATATTTTATATTCGATTCGATATTGGAAGCCCGTTTTTTGTCTTATTCGTATTCGAAAATTTCAATATTCGCACACCCCTACAATAAACCCATTCGGTGTATTTTTGTTGTGTTGTGTTACTCCCTGGGAGACGAGCGAACCGTATACCGATCGGGTGCGATTATTAGTAGAGCGAGATTACCACAAAGAGCGAACACAAATTGCGCATCCGCGTGGGGCCCGGTCGGTAGGCCTCTGCTTCTGTTTGTCCGCAGAGAGTCCCGGATTCGTTGAGCGGGTTGTTCACTAACGCTAACGATGCCCGTTGAGACAAAGTCTCTTGGAATTTCGGCGACTGGTCTCACAGCAGAGCTCAGCAGGTGTCTCCTCGTGTCGAGTACTGAAAGGACTCGAAAGACGAGGTTGCGGACGCGCTCTCTCGAGCACCCCAGAATAGTGGTTGGGAGGAGGTGAGGCAACCGCGGGGGTTTACGAGCAGTGCGAGTAAGATGTAAGTAGGTCGTCTTCGGAGGCAGAGGAGAGGCACCGCATGTTCGCTGGAAGGCAGGATAACGACTGGCAGGAAGGGAACAGCCAGGACTCGTTGCAGATTGAGGATTTGTTTTCATTAGGATTTAGGATTTACAATTTAAGACGAGAAGACAGCTTTAGGGTTTAGCTTTGGGGTGACGCGGTGAGCAGGTAAGTGCTTGTCAAAACCCAGGATGAAGATGGGTTTTTGTCAGCGGGTGTCGGAAAAATTGCGGGAACAGCAGTTTACACCGGGAACGTTTGCGGACGAGTTTGTTAGTGGGTGTCGAAAAAATTCCGGAGATAGCAGTTGACACCGGGAACACTGGCAGGCGAGTTAATGAGCACTATGATTTGTATCTGCTGGGCCAAGATGGCATCTTGCTTCGCGTCATCCCAACAATCGATGAAGGGTAAGGGGACGACTCTCTTCAGGAAGGTGTTGCCTCGAAAGCTACGTAGACGATAGATAGGATGCTTTTTCGACTCCAATCTGGCCGGTCGTAACAGTGACAGCAAGTCTTTTCATGAGTTATGTCGCGTCACGGCTTGGCCGGGGATGAGGCGGTAGACATTTAAGTGGGCTTGTAGCTGTCCAGCTTGCCCTGAGGCGCGAACGGTTCAAGCGGGCTTGCTCGCTGAGCTGCCGCCCCTTCGAGGGCTGACGAGTCCCTAGAGCCCGTATTCACGTGGACGGGACGGGACGCTGACGCTTACATCGAGTCGCACACAGTATACGCGGCCTTTGCGGAACGCGGGTATGGTATATGGCCATCCCGCCGCGAATTTTGTATCCCTCTGCTTGCGCAACAGATGGACTAGGTCTACACCATCGTAACTTGTCCTGGAGGAAATTCACGATTTGAGCAACGCAGCTTGTTGTTTTTCCGCATTGCTTGCTCCGAGGTGAGAAGGGCCCCCGAAATAAAGACGTGAGGATCGTGTCTTACTTCTTGGCTTACTCGGCGAGATACAAACGACGAGTCTTTCTCGGTTCATATCGCTGACTTGAAGGGGTACTACCGTTGCGATGGGAAAGATGATTACCATGAGGTTGCAGTAGGACACAGGAAATCACCTGTTCCTGGCGATGCAGGGTGAGCTCCGGAATGCGGACTTGCCGAGTTGCCCGAACCCGTCGGCAAGCGATTCTTCAGTGGAGTCTATAGCAACTACAACCATCTGCGTCAGAGTATTTGTTCATTGTGTGTTGTCTTAACACTTCGTTCTGCGCTGAATGGCTTCTTGGAAAGACGGCCATAGACGGCGTCGCCCAGGAAGTCCACCGGAAGGAAACACGGGCTGATCCGTTTTCCCAAGTGCTCAGGGTGGCTGACACTTGTTCGGCCTGGCGAACGGTTCAAGCGGGCAGTTCTACGCCAGCGGCGACCTCCAAGCAGGAACGGCGCAGGGCCGTCCGCGTCGAGGGGACCAGCTTACACTGTAAAAAAATTTGCACCCTCGAGGGTACTTTTTTGCTGAGGACACCCTTTCTACACCTTTTTGTTTTGAATGTTTTTTTAATGGTTGTAGCCATCGCCTGAACGCCCTTAAAACACCCATGCACCTTTTAAAGCTTCGTAGGTGCAAAGGTGTTGAAGATTAGTAGGGTGTACGGGTGCATTTACATATATATATTCGCAGCTCTGGTTATGCTGAACCTGGCCACGTCGTAGTTTCGAATTATCTTTTTTTTCTGTTTTACAAACATAGTAATTATTTAAATAAATATGTTTTATATTGTGATGACATTTTTGTCACATTTCGACCAAGTTTAATTTTACTATTAACGAAGCACGACCTTTAGCAACTTTTAAAAAAGTGGCCGGCTGTAGCCGTATTTACATCCGGGTGTCGCATTAGCATCGTGGTTCGCGATTTGAACGTTGGGTAGCAATAAGGGTTAGCTCATTAGTTAGCCGAAGTTCGGCGCCATCAGATACCGAAATGTCGGTTACGTGCCTCCTAACAGTAGGCCCTAAAGGTGCACGTCGGAAGTTGACACCTGGGCTGTGTTCCAAATCTTACCCAAATGGATCCGAGTTACTCCGGCGGATCGTATCACGTGACAGCACAGATTGAAAAACGGTGGACGCGGGAAGGTTTTAGAACGCCAAGGGTACAAAACCCTTACCCTGGAGTAAAATCGAGTAAATTTTGGAACACGGCCCTGAAAAGCGAACTTGCGTGGTATAAAGGCCTCCGCGAGCGCCTGCAGTCTTCTGGCTTCAGAGATCTTCGACAGGGACAGATTTCAGGTAATGTGACCATATTTGAAAAAATTCGAACGGTGCCTGTGCATACATAGGTTTCTTAATGCTGATTTCTTGTGACCTGTGATAGTGTGTATTTTTGAATTTCTATAAGGTATTGTCGCCAACGGCTTGGACCCGATTCCGCCCTGTATCGTCATCTCCACGAGCCGTAGGTAAAGCAACTTATTGTCAGCCAAGAAAGGTAGTTTTGATGGTGCGAACGAATGCTTGTGAGAGCTAGCTGTCAGCACGTGTTCGACAGCAGTGACCACATCGATGGCGGCCAGTGAATACCTCCTATACGTTTGAAAAAATCAATCTCAACATTGAATTAATAAAGACCTAAGTGACCTGTGTTGAGATCGCGATCACTGGCTTGTGCAGGAATTCGTGAATCTTGCCTGCTCTCGTTTTGTTGCTGCTATTTCTAGTCGTTCACACGCATTGTGAACGCTTCACGTCAGTGCGTTCCCTCCCGCATACAATGAGGCATACGAAATGATGCTCCAAGTTTGACATTTTAATTTGCAATGATCAGTGGCGAATCACAAGCGCTTATGGTATGCTGGAGCTTCGCCGAGCTGCCTTTGTGATCGGGCTTGCAAAAAGTGTGGTGCTCTCTTAATATCATAACTAAAACCCGGAGATTGGGCAAATTGAAGAACAGCACAACAAAAGGCCTCATCGGGGTTTTGCAGTAATTATATTAAACCTTCACCCGCTGGTTTGCGCACTAACTTTTTGTGCTCTCTAATATTCCACGCGAAATAAAGGGATGACTGCGACAATATTGCGGAGATTAATGGCAGCATCATTGGACATTTTCAGCTATTACCAGGGCTAACACATTTCCGAATGTAGTGTTGTGGCGTTTTGCTAGCGTTGTAATTCTAAGTCTACTGTTTACGTTTCTGACAGGTGCTGGACAAAGATTTTAACGAGTATGTGGACATACTTGACGAGGACAAAATTCATGACATGGCCCTTCTTCGTGTCATGAAGACAGCACATGGCGGTGAAACTCCAAGTGGAGAGGTCACTGCCACAACTTGCAACATTACAATGTGTATTATACTTACTCCAAACCTTTGCAACCTAATTGAATCCTGTAAAAGTAAGAACATTCACTTGTGCCTTCTATTATAGCTGCTCTCTGACATTCGCTGTAAAGAAACATCTCTACTTCTCCCTCCCTTGTCCATTGTGTCAATGAGAAATTGGTTTGACCGTTTCCCCTTGGCAAATGAGTGTCTCAAACGAAGTTTGAAACAAAAAAAAGGAAACTCTTTTCCACAAAAAATGATCTATAAATCACAAGAGCTGAAAATTCGATGTAACAGTGACTGAAGGTACAATCAAAATACTCGCTTTGCGTGAACATGGAGGTGCATGACTGAGTACTTTTAGTGTTCATAGAAAGCATATTACGACTGTACATGATCGTTTTATAAGCACTAGGTGCCTCAATTTCTTTTTCTGGAGTGGTAAAGCCCAAGACAATGTATCAGATTCAAAGGGCTCTTTAGTTATCAATATAATTTTAGCATACGGATTGCAAGTGTGTCTCCTGCTCGCGCACCTACTGTGTCTGTTTTGCACCCGACTTGTAGACACATGCTTTCGTTTACCCGGTTTTAGCTTATGACCGCTCCCACAAAATGCCGAGTCATCGTGCATTTGTAGTGACTCGGTGCATTTACAAGGCGTATCTTGATTGCTGTGCTTTTTTCTTTTTTTCACTGAGGCTTGCGTGAATGTTTTCATGCACAAAAAACACATTTTTGTTTGCTTGAACGTCTATAGCGTAAGTGTTTCAGACTGACGGTAGGCAGACCTGGCTTGCTCCAAACTGTGCTATTGAGGACCCTAAAGTGGTGCCCGGACTGTTTTTTTTATGCAGGGAGGAGAGAAATCAGTGAACAACATGCACCGCTTACAGTGGCACCTCTGTTGAACAGGCAGACGACCTGTTCCTTTGCATTGAGAAGCAGCAGTTACTGCGTGTGATTGATGCTGAGCAAGGCATTGCTGCAGTGATGGCGGCATACTATCTCTTCTGACATCAACTATGCTATTAGCAGCAGTCTGTGCTGCGTCGAAGAGAGATGGCATTTTTGGCGTTTGTCTCACAAACCAAGGTGCACAACACAGCGTTCACTCTCTTAAGTGGCAGAGTCGCCAGCGATAGCTGCAGACTTCTGCCAAATAAGCAATGATCTGTTCACAAACCAACGTGTTTTAAAGAAGCAGCCAAGTTTTCCGACTAATTGTTCCACTCGGTGTGTTCTCAAATGACTATACGCTGAGTATAGCTTCGTGGCAATGCAGCCGGAGCTGAGGATGGCGGGTGGCAACTGGGAGATAGTGCGGAGCGCAGCCATTGGCTGCGATATGAGAGCAGTCTGATGACTGCGCTCTGCAACCGGCGCCCAATTGACCTCGGCCACCACAGGTCCGATTGCATATTGCAGAAAGTTGTCTTCGAGTATTCCAGACCTACGATGACCACCAGAAGTGTGGCATGCATCAATAAGGCTCAATAGGGTTGTAAGGCTTCCTGTATTTGCACCCTTTAGCACCTTTATGATCACCCTTATATCAAGGGTGGTGACAGGCTGCAAACACCCTATATTGATAAAGGTGCACATTGAACCACAACACCCATGAAAAGGTGTGCAGTCATTTCGGAAGCACCTTCTTAGGGGTGCAAGGGTTAGTTACAGTACACGAAATGCACCTTTAAGGGTGCAAATTTGTTTACAGTGTAGAGCAGCCCCCTGCTGCATCGTGGTGAGTGGGACAGCGAGCGACGGACAGGTCGAAATTGTCTCGCCGGCTTCGCTAGCAGAGCCAGCTGAGGCCGCCACCAAGAAAGGACCGGACGCCGAGGGTCCCACCACCCCCTACGCCCTCTTCGGACGCTGCAACGTGGCCACTCCGGCAACAACAGCGGCCGCCTCTCGAGACCTCCCACGGCCCCAACCAGAGTGTACACTTGTCTCCCCAGTCCATCCGCGAGGAAGAACTTCTTCCTGAGGCCCATAAAGTTCCGTGCCAGAAGTCTTCCGAAGTCCGAGCTTTGAGGGCGGAGAGTGCGGGAGACGAGGGTGAAAGACGACGGGCGGAGGGCACGTGACAGGTGGTCGGCCAACAAGACACGAGCTGGCGTGAGACAGAGCGTCCTGCGCGAGGTGGGGGCCGGGCAGGAACGACGGAGCAGGTTTGGCTGGTCTGGCCCATGGAGAACCCCGGAGCGGTCTGCCAGCGAGGTTCGGAAACTGACCGGCGGGAACGGCGAGCTCATGGCCATACCGACCAGGGCCATGACGATCCCGGAATGGTTCCACAGTGAGACTCGGGCTGTATAGCCAGGGACGCTAGCCTATGCAGCTCTGGCGTGGGAAGGACGATCCGCAGGCCTGAGGCCCTAATCTGGACACTTGGGCGAAAAAGTCGGCGAGAAATCTGGCGACCGTGATTGACCAACGCCGCACTTGGCCTTGGCGCCAGCCAATCATAACCGCCGGATTTCTCGCCGACTTTCTCGCCAAGTGTCCAGATTAGGGCTCCCAGACACGGACTCCGGCTGCGAGCTCAGAATAACGGGCGACAACGAGGGTCGGCGGGCCCAGAGTGCCGGCTCTCGAGGACGGGGAACCGGAAAGTACAGTAAGCCTATTCGCTGTTTAGTCGTTGTGTAGTGTGACTCTCGGGAGATGAGCAAGCGTATACCGATAGCGATTATTAGTCGGGCGAGATTACCACAAAGACCGATAACAAACATTATGCAGCAATGAACCAAACTGATTAGTAATCGAATATGTAATCGATGAAAGGCTGGCATTTAACCGTTTAAGTCACACTCGAAGTCTAGCCCTAGTCATGAAATGATATTGGGTTGAAATGTTCATGACTTCGGAGGGGCGTACTGGTCTTAGTCTGGTGCAAGTATACTCGCACAGACCGCTACTGATTCAGAAGTCTTTTTATCGTGGTGAAATTCCGAGGATCAAAGGGGACTATTTTCTCGGTCTTGCCTCTCAAAGCCTGAGGACGTAAATGTGGATCGAAACTACCCGCTCGGACGACAGTCGAGCGTGGTCATGGATCGGACACAGGAACTGCGTGAGCACTGACTTCGACTGGTAACAATGAATGCGCTGGACACTGAGCAGTGGTCAGTCCAACCACGATCCACTACTCGTGATAAGAATAGCCGAACTCTAACAATGCCTTGAGCTCAGAACGCGTTTTTCACTATGGCTAACCCCAGCGGTGGCCATGATTAACGTTGGCGGTGTAGGTTAGACAGCAGGCCACGTGGCTGCTTCTTCTGGTTCCCGGCACTTCGCTTCAGCCTGGGTCCAGACGCAAGCCGATGCTACAAGCGCGAGCTCCGCTTCCAGCGTCCCTGCCAAGCACGCGCGCTCGTGCAGTACAGGCACTGTTCAGGGCCACACGCTCGTGCTTGTAGCATCGGCTGCGTCTGGACCTAAGCTGAAACGAAGTAT
>JAZHYW010017282.1:0-33272 GCA_037355805.1 Ixodes ricinus
TTCATCCCTTTGTTAGCCCGTGAACGACGATCCTGAGGTATTAGGTCTCGTTACAAAGAGGTTACGAAACATTATAATTCACTCGTACAAAGCCCAAAGAACACCACATCGGTGGCTTGACAACGGAAGAAACAAAATCCAGCGAGTGCGGCGAACAAAGGCGATATCTTGTGTAAGCTTTCGCAAGCCGTCCGGATACGTGGCATAGACAGAAGAGAAACGCTGAAAAGCTGCCCCGCTGAGTGGCGCTTACAGAGTTTTTGGGGCGACGATCGATTAGCTGGAAGGAAGCTGAAATATTGTTCGCATAGGATCAGTCCTGCAGCTTTAGTCGGTTGCGTTAGAGAAGAGCGTGGTTCCGACACTCCCCAGGAGCTCGATAATCTGCTTGCACAAAGATGAGAACTGAAAAATTCAAGATGCTCCATCTCGCTTTGTCCTTTTTCTTTACGCAATTTATGCAGCGACACAAAGAGCTTTTCGTAAGCCCCTCAATAGGAGACTAAAAAGCAGAACACAATAGATGAATGAGAGACGGGGAATGAGGGCTTCGCATCTGAAGAACAAAATTTAGCGGAGCAATAAAAACGTTAATGGATCACGTGCGCAAAAGCTCTTGCCCGACAATCTCGAATGAGACCCAGACTCATCTGGACTTGTAGCATCGAAGAAATTGGCAAGGCTAGAGGTCGAGGTAAAATAAGAAGTTTCAGGTCCGTGTTCTCCACGTACTAGCTTAACCTATTGCCTTGCCTCGCAAATGTTTCTAATCAAACTGATTTATTGAAATTCACTCTTCTTCAAGTAAACGTGCCAACAGTTTTTTTTTTTGCTACTGCTGTTATTGAGAAAAAAACATCTAGAAGCCAGGATTTAAAAAACCTAGCCGACTTTTTCCGTCCCAAAACTCGAACAGTATATAATTAGTGGCCTTCATGTCCTTATCGACAGACAAACATCGGGACGTCCAACGCGCTCCAAACTTTCAAGCGAGTTTGGTTCGATAAAACAAGGGCCTGCCTTCTCGACCGCAACCCAGTTAGACCAAAACATGGTGCCGCAATCAGGACAGCGCCGTTGTGTCCACGACGAAGTCCGCGGTGGTCCCGAAGTTGCCAGTCTGCGTTGTGGTGAAACTCACTTCTACCGGTCGAAGCGAGATCCAAGGTATTTTCTTTACTCCAAATCAACGCGAGCAATCAAAAGCGAGCTCCGATCCGAAAGAATCAAACTGTCCGGCTACTGTAGACGCTCGATGGGCATTACCCTCGACCACTCGCGTCGCTGACCGGAAAGTTGTTCGTACCATCGTCGCGTCTAATTAATGCGGCGGCATTCACCTGACTCCACGCAGAGGCCACGCTAAGGATTCATTAGCCGCTTCTGAGCGAACCGTGTTCGTTCCCGTGCGCCGGCGGATAAAAAACACGGAGCGCTGATTTCGTGGCCATTCTGCGTCCGCGACTTCGGAGTCGTGTTCGTCGAAGTTTCGACAAAACCTCCTCCGACTTCAGATTCAGCACTATTCTGATGCTATAACGACCAAACTCAAACGTCCGGCGTGGGTATGTGCGCTATCAGGTACGCAAATGGCCGAGCTGTATGCGCTTTATTCGTACTTGATAGTATACATACCACGTCGGAAATGGTTTCCTCTACTCCGCAAAACTGCGAGGTGGAGAGAAGGGGAAAGGGGGGGGGGCGAGGGGTTGAGGCCTACGTATGAGGCACGCCCTCGCAGCTCATCTCTCCAGCGAATATTGAACACTACAGACACTGTGCCCTTGTCAGAGTGAAGCAGCGACTTCTTCAAAGTAATTGACATATTGTTATGCTTAAATACCACATAACGCAAAAGAAACGTTCAAATGTTCTGTAGAGTTACGATAACAATATTTGGTTACATTTCAAGGAAGGTAATGACACGCAGTAAAGGTTAGTCATAAATGAACCCATAAAACCCATTCGCGTAGCGTCCATGTTTGCTTTGTTGTTATAGTTTCTTTCGGGCAGATATGACGTTTTTCGGTCGCATGCGGTCGCTTCTATACGCTTTCTGTCGCCTATAAAATACAGTAACGCTTTGCCTATATCAAGAGACATCGAAATTTGGTTGCATAGCAGACAATGCATAACCACTTTACAACTCGAATAATGCTAAAAAAAGTCATGTACTTGCGCCACAAAAAACAACAACAAAACGTGCACTGACATGCACATGACATGGGTCACGCGGGCCATAAACTAGCAAGTATCGCTTTCTCAACCTCTCGTAGGGAGTACCATTTTGACTTACAATTGTTTTTCCCGCAGATACCGGTCACTTAGAGCTCGGCACGTATCTCCTTCTCGACAACACTCCTTCTGGAGCCGAATGCCATTGCAGCGCCTGAATGGCAGCACATCCACGCCCTGCTGGAAACACTTTTTGGGAGCGCCTCGCACCCATCGTCTGGACACCTGCTTCAAGTTTATTAATGCCCACGAAATGGCGTCCTCGGAAAGGTTTCTTCGTGCCACCCATCATGTGATAACCAACCAAATGTCCGACTGTTCGTAACAGGTGCCAAACAGATGGCTGAACCAGATCAAACACCGGCAATCAGGGCGTCGCCTGAATGCACACGACACAGTGATTGAGCGGCGAGTGGTTTGGCTTCCCTTCTGACATCTCGTAGGACCAGTCGGACGTTTGGTCGTGCATGGGTATGGCCTGACCGGGCCACCAGTGGTCACCATTTGTTGGTTTGCCCGAACGCATGGAGGCAGGCAACTTTTGGAGGAGACATGACGCCACCATGGTGAAGAGGAGGGAGACTTCCGGTTTGGAGGGACACGCCCCCAACGATGACCCAAAACGAACAAAACCGAGAGACGTTATTGGAGAGAAAGGAGAGCTGATTTGGCGTAAACAGCTTTTTTGATCACCCTTGGGGCGTTACCACTGACCACGACCTTTTCCAGCTTTACTTGGGATTTGCTCCTTTGGTTGGCTTGAGCCGTCATGTCGCCTCCTCTTCTTCCTCTCTCCATGCATGAACGAAACCCCCGCGAAGACGCCATTTCGCGGTCATTGATAAGATGGAAACAGCCTTTCAGATGTGGGTGTGAGGAACTGCTAAAAAGTGCTTCCAGCAAGGCATGGAGAGGCTGCCTCACGGCTGGTGCATGGGCCTATGGCTTCTTGTTCAGTCTGTCAAGAATATGGAGATATGTGCCCAACTCTACGTGACAGGTATCGGCAGCAAAAAAATATTAGAAAGTAATTGTAAATCAATATGGTACGCCCCTGGCGTTCGGTAAAGGGCACAATATCGCACACGCGGAACAATCGCAGCCCAGAAGACATTTCCTTAGCGCGGCAGTGAGTTGAATGATTTCGTCGTTTGGAGAGCAGAGACGAACAGAAACAGGTAGCAACCGTCTCTTCTCTCTGATATCAAACTCTGCGTGTCAGATTAAGTAGCAAATGTCCGGATGGGGAGTCAGAAAAGAGATCGTTGGGAAAAGTCAACGCGTAATCGATTTTCGCTTTCCAACTCGTCAATATTGATTGTCAGGAGCGACACGAGAGTTGCTTCTTATCTTGACTCATACCTACGAGAGCGAAGCGAAAACATAACGTAGAAACAAGTTTCTTCGACATCTGCCTGGACGAGTAGGCTACATCACCAGCCCCCCCCCCCTATCCCGGTACGAAGTCATCATCGTGTACCCGCTCGTTTTCTGAAAAACAATTTACGAACATAAAAAAAATAACTAGTCAACGCTTGACGAGGCCTCTGATATTGTGCATGCTGAAAATATAATTTAAAATATTGTTTTCATATTTTGCGTTTTCTTTCACTTTGTAGTTTTATTCCTGCTGTAAGCTAAATTTAATTTCAACACATATATTTTTTTACACCCAATCATGCTGTAGCCTTATTCTAATTTAAGACAACAAGATAATCAGGATTCACAATACTCTCTGGAATATCTCAAAGAGTACAGTTATCACGCATTAGCTCGTGTGACGGGAAAGCAGTGTTGTTAAAGTAGATCGGTTCCCTTCGTGATAAGAAAGGCAAACAAAAACTTATCAAAACGCCATCAAGCAACATTGGCGGCAGCGAGGGGTTGTGGTGGCGCTAGCTACCGCCCGTTACAAACGGTATAGCCATTATAATCTATCCATCCATCAATTGAGCACGAAGCGTGTGATTCGATTCGAGTCCCCGCCGTACGCTGACGCAGCATTCGTGTCCAATGCATGCTCAGATTGCGTGCCCAAACAATGGCCCACTCGGATAATTGACGCAGCCGCCACTAGATGGCGCCCACTCTTGAAAAGGCTCTATGACAGCCCAAGGAAACAGGGTTATACGAGGAAGCATTTCCTCCTAGCCGATTGGCCAGGTGGCAGTTGTTAGCAAATACGGTTCCCAACGTGCAACCCGGCCACCAATTTTTATCATATCAACTGGAATCTGAGCCTGCCTGCATAAGACCATCAATCGGGAAAGCGTAAGAAACCAGAGGACCCTATTTTTGTTTTCTCTTCGCAAATATTTGCGCTATATCATTACGCATATGAGAAATGGATGTCTTTCTTTCAACCAGGAGGGAATCATCGCTCTGTCCTTCTCTGACACATGAGCAACGCTTTTTTGCCATGGAGATATTGGAGATTTCGGGCCCCTGCAGTTCGCACGCTGACCGTGGCGCCATCTATTTTTGGAACTGTCAAACATAATTTTGATGCCGATGGACGTTCTGACATCGCCTTTTCGTCCACTGGCGAGATTGTGTGTTGCTGTGTTTATCTAAAAGACGGTTTGGTAAATGTTGCGAAATTAATATCGCAAATTAATATACTCATCATCTTCACCTCACTCTAGACCGGGGTTCTACGACTGACTGCATATTCCTGGATTTCTCAAAGCTTTTGACAAGGTTTCTCACCAGCTGCTTCTTCGTAAGCTTAGTAACCTTAATATAGATCCCTATGTCCTCACATGGATAAAATCATTCCTAACGAATCGCTTCCAATTTGTTCGAACTAATGGTACAAATTCTTCGCCCTCACCTGTTAACTCCGGTGTCCCTCAGGGCTCCGTACTCGGACCACTCTTATTTCTTATTTATATCAATGACCTTCCTGTGCATGTTTCTTCCTCTATTAGTCTATATGCCGACGATTGTGTAATTTATAAAGAGATAGTTAACGACTCTGACATTTTCGCCCTTCGGGTTGATATTAACAACATCGGCAAATGGTGCAAATAATCGCTCATGGAGCTTAACATTACTAAATGTACATCTATAAGAGTATTTAGTCATAACAACACTTGTCCTTTCTACTCTATCAACAATTCTACTCCAGTTTCTGTGTCCTCCTATAAATATCTTGCATTCACATAACCAACGACCTCTCCTGGAATATCCACGTCCAATATGTCACTAACAACGAAAATAGACTTTTGGCCTATCTCAAACGTAACTTTTCGCTTGCTCCCCTTTCGTTAAAACTTCTCCTCTATAAAACGCTAGTTCGTCCTAAACATGAATATGCAGCTTCTATCTGGAGCCCCGATATCACCCTTGCATCAGCAGTCGAATCTATTCAGAATCGTTCTGCCCGTTTCATACTTTCGAACTATCATCGTACAGCCAGTGTAACTTCCATGAAATCGTCCCTCTCCTTGGCTGATCTCTCTTTCTGAAGAAAAATATCTCATCTATGTTTATTTCACAAGATTTATTACTCTAACCCCGCTCTCCGCCAAGCATTGTTTCTAGAACCATTGTTCATATCATCCCGTGTAGACCATGACCTAAAGGTAGGGATTCCTCATTGCAGCACCTCCACTTTTAATGCCTCTTTTCTACCCCAGACCTCCATTGATTGGAATCGCCTTCCCGCACATATAGTCTCGATAACTAACACCGTTGATTTTAGAAATGTTATTACCAACTTTTTAACAGATGCTGCGTAGCGCGTGTTTTTCGTGTTTTTGTTTTTGCGTCACTTAACTATGTTACTTTTATGTGTTAACCGCCCACTCCCCTCTGTAATGCCTTCGGGCCCTGAGGGAATATAATAAATGAAATGAATTAAAAAAATATTAGGGCTGCACGTCAACTTATTCAAAATTTGCTGTAAACTTCTCTTAAGTTAGTCTACCTTAAAATTCATAAAAAATATTAACTCAAATTTTTTTCGAGCCAAAGCTGTGTTCTCGTGTGCATTCGCGTACCCGAAGCACCGAACAAAGCTGCGTATGGGTGCTTATTAGTATCTCTGAATTGCCACAAAAAAAATAACAACACATAAGTACTATTTAAAACAGTCTCCATTCTCAATAGCCACTAAAACATTATTAAGTATGGGTGCTAATGCCTTGAAATGAAACAAAAAACAATGTGTCTAATACCTGTGAAAAAACTGGTGTGCACAAAATCGTCGGGGCGGGGGGGGATTTTTATTGCTTGTTGCGCACCGTTTTAGTGCTTATTTCTCTTCGAGGTTCTATACATGCTCAACAGGCGCTCTTTTAGTCTGAATGTACCAAGGAACTTAAAACGTTTTCGAAACATTACGTATTACACTTTCGTGTTAGATTCAATCAATCAATCAATCAATTAAACAATCGTTATTTGCTTTCTAAAATATAGTTTAAATGTAAATACCACATAAGCCAGTACTGGATTGTGCGTGAGGCGCGACAGACTCCTCTGCATTTTATAAAAGAATTATAAAACTTGCACTAAAACGTGTCATTAAAAAAAAACTAAATTTATGTGTTTTTTTACAATTTGTTTTGTAAAACAAAAGCAGAGGGTCGAATTTATGCGATATGTACAATGCTCTTGACAAACAGGCGTTTTAAAAATGACAAGAAGCTCGCCAGCGCAATTTGAGGAGGAACAGAAAACCTTGTGATCATGGGTTCGATCTCCAGCCCTGCCTGCTTCAATATGAATGACAATCAAAAATGTTGTGATGTCGTGTATAATTACTGTGTGATGTGCATCAAAAAGTCTAGACTAGAAGTTGTACTGCCTTCGCAAAAGTTCTTATCTACAGTATGAACCAGCGTCACCATACTATGGCAGACCGACCTCACGCCATTTAAAAATCTGACGTTTGATTTGCATCTGTCGCAAGGTACCAGACGTTTCACGAAGAAATGTATTAAATATTTTCACCACAGTGCGCAATTATTGACAGGCTAATATGCTTCTTTCCGCATCATTGTGGGTTACATCAGAAAGTCATTTTATATAAACATAAACCTGAATTACTCACTTCCCGAACCGCGTTTGCAGTGGAAGTATCTACTAAAGCTAATTTCTCGCAGCTGTATGTTTTGGTGAGGTCACACAAGGTGCAGCAAAGCATTCAATTGAATGAAAATAGAAACCAACAAGCAATAATATTGACTTTATTAAAAACCGCAAAGATAGCAAAATCCAGGATTTGTCCAACAGGGTGACTAAATCTGGAATTTTCACTGTGCGAGGGGAAAACGCCTTTTTAATTTACAAGCCCTCACAGTGGTTTGCATTTCCTTCATACGATACCGCTGCAGTCGGTCAAGCATTAAAATTGCGTATACTTCCCATATATGCAAAGGGAAGTGAAAGACTCTAACCCAATCGCTGTTTTCTCCAGTTCCTCCTAGATGGCGCCAGGAGCCGAGGGACAGGGCGGCCATCATGGGTCAGGCAGTGGTGTTCGACTGCCAGGCAGAAGGCTTTCCGGTGCCGGTCATTCGTTGGAAAAAGGCTCATGGTCAGTGGTTGCTCACAGCTCGGGACCTACTCTGACTAGCGGGACGAACACCGAGTTATGTTGGCCAACGTAACAAAAAGCAGACACTTCCGCGATTGGGCCAAGCTTCTGCGATTTTGTTTTTTCTTTCGTAAATGTGTTATTTTGTGGTAGTTTAGGGACTATCAAACTTCATAAAATATTTGTTTGAGGGGTCTGCTAGAAATGTTTTTCTGATTGCATCTCTAGGACGTGGCTCTCGCCAATCTCCTCTCCGGTGTTCGTTTGGGCTCCTTTCTCTCTTTCTATTTATTTTTCCCTATTTCTTTCTCTTTCGTTTACTCTCACCCAGTTACTCACTCGGTTTTTTTTTGCACTCTCTCCCTCATTTACTTATCACTTTATATGTTTATAATTGTCAGACAAGGTGTAATGACCGTACACCTAACTTGCCAAAACCAAGCTCCTGAAGAAAAAAAAATGACCGCATCTCCACGTGGTGAATGATGTTTATTGGGGCGAAGCTCTGGTGGTGCTGATGATAGTGATTTTGTTCATATCTAGTGCTGATGGTGCTGATTTTTTTTATTGCTTATGGGTAGTGCTGAGTTCCGGGTTGCGTTTCGACTTCAATATTACTGCTTTATGGTCGGTTAAATGCAAAGCCAGTGGTTCCTCTATCTAGCGGATCGGCTTGGATCCGCTAGAAGCCGTGGGAACGCATCTCCACCGCTTAAATCAACTGTCCATGTCAAAAAGAGAATGTTTGGTATAGAACGTGGTTATATACGCATTTGAGCATTTGACCGCAGCGCCCTCTTGTCTATAAACGTTGAGCCAACGCATGCAAAGTTTACCGCAATTATATACACATTTGACCGCAGCACCATCTCCTGTATAGACGTTGAGCGGCTACATGCAACGTTTCATCCATGACATCCCCAGCTCTTGAGTTACTACCCCATCTCAGAGCCCCCTACTCATCCCGCAGTCGTGGCCGAGTGGTTAAGGCGATGGACTAGAAATCCATTGGGGTCTCCCCGCACAAGTTCGAATCCTGTCGACTGCGCAAAGATTTTTTCTTTTTTAAGCAGACAGATGGGATGGCAATCGATGTGAGCACGGACGCCAGACGGACGGACGGACAAGGCTAGACCCTAAGGAACTTCGCCCCCAAAAAACATTTTATTCAAGACAGCTTTGCCGGGACGATTATGAAGAACAGTGCAAGGGCTGAAGAACACGTCATATCTATTATCTTATTTATTCCAGTGCAATAAATCCGTCAATGGTAATGTTGATATCATCTCATATGGTATTCTACTTTTTTATATCAATTAAGCCAGGCCAGGACATATATTTATATATAGAGGCATGCATTATGAAAAAGAGATTGGCCTCTAGATAACTGGGTCCCTAGGTAAATGATCTTAACATGTAGTTGAGAATTTATTTTCTGGTTCCCATCGTAGCTCGCGCATCAATGTCATATTGTTGATTCCGGTTTACAAGCAAGTGGAATGACTTCTAGAGACTTTTTGGGTGATGCTCACGGCCAGGCCGGTTCTACCGCGTCTCATACTCAGGAGGTGACAGTGGAGGCCGGGACTTCAGCGTGATCATCAGCAACGCCAACGTCCAGATCCTCGAGAATGGTTCGCTCAGCATCCGCGAGGCCGACCGGAAGGATGGCGGACAGTACATGTGCCAGGCCATCAACGGCGTAGGACCCGGAATATCCACGGTTGTCCGACTAGACGTCCACGGTACGAACCCCCGTAGGCATGTCACTCGTTTTTATGTGACAATTCGTGAGACATACCATTTTGGTAGTTTCATTGTTACGACGGCGAGTTGTCAATTTTCGCCTGACGACTATTCAGTCACTCTCAAATTCAGTTCGTTTTGTCGCAAAAATGTTTTCCTCGCTATCAAAACAGGCATCAGCTCCAACCGAACGTGCTTTACTAATGTTATATTTATATTTCTGTAACAAATACTGATAGCTTTTGTGGCGAATCAGGTCTGGCTTTGTTTAATCCAGGCCATGTTTGTTTAAATATACCTTTTTGCAAAAATTACCGACCGTCGAGCGTGAATTCTTCTTGTACGCTCCCCCTGGCGACCGCAGCATTTACTATGCGATACGGAAGACAGCGAAAGGGAACCGGAGTTTCTCGACTGCTCTGGCCCTCTCGCCGTAGCCTCCAATATCGCCTCTGCCGTTCGCTAGAACTGGTGTACCTAACGTTCCCGGCATATCTTAAGGCGCCTTGGATGACGCTGCCCGCTCTGCAGAAGTTATATTTGCCAGTGTAGAGTCAATCCTTTTACAATACAAATTATTTGAGTCCATTTAGTTTTCGCAGACGAAGCACTTAGTGTCACATTCTGATTTTTATGGTTGCTTACTGGCCGTACAAAGTTACAAGGTGGCGTAAAAATAGATCTCGGAAGACCTTATGGCCATTTACATGGTGGAGCCCTTGTTGCGTCATATGGCATACGCTGTGGTCGCTAGCAACTTACGGAACGTAGACATGGCTAGTGGCGGTCATCTTTTTATAGCTCCGCTACCATTCGCGTTGCGACATCAGCTAGTAAGAAAGTTTTACAAAAATCATGAAGCAAGAAGTTTCGTTATAATAGACCAAGCCCCGCATTTCATAAACTGTCCCCGACTATAGTCAAGCACGCTCTCAGAAGCTTTTGCACGTGGACTCCCAGTCAATTTATTCCGAAAATCGACCACTGGCTTTCCTTCAATTACGTAGGCCAATGAAAAGGGCGATTGACGTGGCACCTCAACTCGTCTTGCACAGAAGTATAGAAAGAGCAAATATCATTTTACATTAGTGCGACCAGTAAATCGATTTAATCTTATTCTACTTCCCAACACACCGAAATGCGTTCATGATGGTTTTCCTCCTGGAGCCTCGTCGAACACTCGCTGGGTGGCCCTCTCCCCACAGTGGCGGCGCACTTCGAACGCAAGTTCCAGGCACTCACTGTGCGTCGGGGCGAGAGCATCGCCCTCAAGTGCAGGGTCGTTGGAGAGCCCCCCTCACCGTCACATGGACCAGGGACAGGCACGGGTTCAACCCCACACTCGAACCCAGGTGGGGAGAGCCAATACCGCCTAAACCACATGGGTAATGAACCTTGCCCCAAAACGGGTGATGAACACTGCCAAACACAGCGCGAACACAACATCCGTGTTTTTTGGAGTGTTTCTCATTCATTCTAATGACAAAAAAAAAAAAACATTTTTTTCATCTGTTAGTACTCACAATGCGTACATTCAAGCACGCTGTTAGTATTGACGATATATTTTATATCCTAGAGAAAAACTTCCGATGGCCTGCTCGTGCCAGCAGTGTTTCACTCTGTGAATAGTCGAGTTAGGCGGGGAAAAAAAGAATAAAATATTGGGTTTCAGCAGGCTTATGTATCCAGTTTTTACTCCAATACTTCTACTGAACCACTAGGACTATATGTCTGACTCAGGATTGTCGTGTTTCTCACGTGATTCTCCAGATGACGGTGGACTCCTTTCGGTGCAGGTACGTGGTCGAAGAAAAGCCCGGCGCCGAGGGGCTCGAGTATTCGGTGCTCATCCCGACTGCCGACCGCAGGGACTCGTCGCTGTTCAGCTGCTACGCCGAGAACGCCTACGGCAGGGACGATACGAACTTCCAGGTCGTCGTGCAAGGTGCATCTAACACATTCACTACTCAACTCATCACGAGGATTATGGTGGTTTTCTAAATAAACAAGACAAAGCAGCAAAGAAACAAAAATACGGAGACGGAACAAATATCCTTCTAAAGCCATTCGTTATATTGCATATCCTAGACCGCCCAATCACAATTCAGTTCACATAAAGTAAATACATGAAATATTCATTACAGAAAAATACTTTGCGTCAAACATTCAATATAATTAATTTAATTTATTTCGCATTCCGTTTGTCTTTTTATAAAAAAAAAGCAGTCGAGTGATGGTTGAACTTTTTTTTCTTCGGTGACTTGACAACTCAGAGCATGCTGGTAAAGTTACGGGTATAAAGGAAAGCACCATGAACGACAAAAAGAACGAGGACAGGACAAAACATATTTCCAGTTATATTTAGTGTTGAAGTTGCCACGAAACAAAACGAGGCACTCCCATTCTGACAGATGAATATTTTGGGGAATTTAGGTAGAACGTTAAAGTTTACCATGCGGTCTAAGTTAGTCTTCTTCATATACGTGTGGAAATAAATTATCAGAGACTTAAGCTACTTTGAGGCGCATTAACCGACATGATAATGACTTTGTTTCTGTTCCAACAGAGCCTCCTGAGAAGCCACGAAGCCTAGAGACGACATCAACGACGAGTCGTGCCGCCACGCTGGTCTGGGCACCGCCATACTCCGGCAACAGTCCCGTGCTCAAATATCTCCTCGAATACAAGACGGAGTCCGGTAATCAAGGAACAAGATTTTTCTCTTTCCACCCTGTTGATTTCGGAGCAACATTTTTCACGCATCTCCCGAATTGCGTCAAGAGAAAAGAACGCAGTGTACTTTCACATATTGAGGTGGTCCGACAATGACCGTCCATTGTTGGTGTACAAGTTATGGACTAATTGATTTATTGATGAACATAGTCAAGTAATATATATTTACTTAGGAAATTAAATATTGATTTTGTTTGAAGTGCGTCAAACCTTTCAATACTTTCTCATGAACACGTAATGTGAAGCGAAAACAATCTATTTGATTGTGCCTTTATTCTTTTTAACATTCATTAAATAATTGCACCGCGAGGTTCTGGACATTTGAAAGGAACTGCGTTTTTTGTACATATATAAATAAACAATACATTGCAGAGGATTTAGTATTGCGTGTTACATGAAATGCCAAAAAAAAGGAAATAAACAACCAAAGTTTCACGTTATTAAATTTAAAATTTCAAAGCGAGTTTCATAAAGCTTTAGTGACAAAACAATAACCAGCAAAGCGCCAATACCCGCCAACATATCTAAATGAACCTCGCATCGTCCTCCACATACTTTCGCCTTCTTGTTGAAAAGGTTTTGAGAATTGCGTCTACCTTTTTAATAGGATATCCTTACGTTCCAAACTTTTGACACCCTGCCTGTCCTAACCGCTATCAATGCGCCGAGAAAGTGAGGGAGAGGAGGAGACGAGAGCGCGTGGGAACCTAAGAACGCCGAGCTCTGATTGGAAGGATTAGTGGGTAGAGCGAAAGCTGGCTGCCTTTGTCTCTACTGCACTCGTCGAACGCGTTAGGACGCGGAACGCTGGCGTCCTTCGTTTGGCTCTCGCATTCGAACGGGTTCGACAAGTGCACTGGAGGCAACCCGCCGACCTTTGAAATAAAGTTCGGCGTTCTGACGTCCTCGCGCGCTCCGACGCCTCCTCTCCCTTAGTTCAGATAAACAAATTAACTGCGCGAAGAACGAGGCCAGAGGCAGAAACGAGTACGACACACGGAGCGTTTCTTGACTTATAGATTTCGTGTAGCGTCAGAGTTTTGCCGGGCGCGTAATAGGGTACAAACCTACAGGTTTTCTCATTAATCGGAACCGGCCCTTATGTTTTAAGGCACTCGCGAGGCTATCCGGTCTGCAAAAACCTTTCAACACAAACTTCCCGTATTTTCGATCGGACCACAGCCGAATATCCGATCCGTTAGAGCCAATCACGGAGCGCCAAGGGTGCATCTCCACGGCGGTCGTTGTCTTTCTATTATGAGCTAAACTTCCAGGGGTGGCCAGGCTGACCCGGCCTAGTAGCCGCAAACAAAGCCACAAAACTTCCAAGAGCCACTGGGAGGGGGCGGGGGGGGGGGGGGCAAATTTTTGTTTATAGCATTAAACGAGACTCTAACTACTTTCAGCCTATCCGAGTCAAAAGCGGCCCAACTGTACGTAAGGCAGAAGCACAAGACTACCAAACAGCAACTTACCTTTCGATTTAAAACTCGTCCCATTTTTCTTTTTGGGGACGTGCTCGTGTGACCGGCAGGGAGGCGGGAGAGGGGCGGGGGAAGGTTGAGGGAGGGAGCCGCGAGCCGCACTGTAACATGGGAAGGGCCGTATCCCATGCAAAAATGGTCTATGGTCATCTATGGAAAATTATATGGCAGGCTATCACCCCCTATGGCCCTCTATGGTCGGCCATAGAAATCCATAAAGACAGCTACAGCCAGCTATAGAAAAATCTATGGCCCTGTGTCTAAAGACTGGGAACCATTAAATTTTCTTTACCCGCCTATAGAAAATTTTATGGCCACAAGCCTAAAGACTGGGAACCAATAAATTGTCTTTAACCGTCTATAGAAAATTTTATGGCCCTATGTCTAAAGACTGGGAACCAATAAAATTTCTTTAGACGCCTATAGAAAATTACATGGCCCAATGTCTAAAGACAGCGAACCAATAAATGTTCTTTACCCGCCTATAGAAAATTCTTTGGCCCCGAGTTTAAAGACGGGAAACCAATAAATTGTCTTTACCCGTCTATAGAAAAATTTATGGCCCCGAGTCTAAAGACTAAGAACCAATAAATTTTCTTTCCACGCCTATAGAAAATCACTACCGGCGCTTACTGTTTTAGTAAAAACACTCCAGGTTAGAAAATTAAATCAATACTAAATTTCTGTAATGCCGGTGACAAACCATGACCCAAGATATGTTCTCTGCTGTTGCAACGAGTCGTGAAAACCAGTAATATTGTTTGTTTGAAAAATCCATTAAAATACTTGTGCAACAATTAAAATTAATTATTACCCCCAAAAGTGAAAATAAATTACACTGGCGCCGAACACTGCAATCAAGCAATAGCTTTATTGCAATCTTCAGCACCAGTGTACTGCATGTCATCACTGCATTGTCAACGTGATTCATCAAACTTATTAAAAAGATAATTAATAAATTTTAGTTAATTAGCCTAATGATCTACATTTGCTTTTTTCAGGGTGTTGAATTAAGAGATGGGGGCTATTCAAGAGACAATTCAAATAATGTATTAAGTACGAGTAATATTCGCTCCGCCTCTACGTGTTTTTGCGACAAATAATGGGTCACCGAAAAAGTCGGATTCAAAAATTAGACTGCCATATATACAGCTAGCGCGAACGTAGCATATGAAGAGAGGGGTCCGGTGTCGCGGCGTTGTTGCTGTTGTGTGGGGTAGTGTTCTGCTTGTGTTCTGTGTATTCTGTGTGTTCCGACATGTACGTATTATCTACCACGTATTATCTACCATGTAGCGTTCACAAGACTTGAAGTAAAATTTTTTTTAGAGTTTGCTGGCTAAAGAGAGCCATAGGGTAAGCCATAGAGAAGTCTTTAGCCAACCATTAGACAAGCTAAAGAGCGCTATGGCTGGACAGCGATAGGGCCATAGACAAAGCTAAAGAGGCCCATAAAGGCGACCATAAGAAATGCTAAAGACAGCCATAGAAAATTCTTTAGCTAATTGGGCCAAATAGCTAAAGCCGACCATACAAAGAATTTTCTATAGCCGACCATAGGACATTTTTGTATGGGATGCGGCTCGCGAGCCGCAGCTTTGCCACCCCTGAGCTGAACCAATCACGCACAAAAAAGGCGCAGGATCGCAGCGCATTCACTGCTCGTGATTGGTTTGGTCGGTGATGCCGAGCGCACAAGAGAGATGAGCGTGGTGACGGTGCAATTTTTGGTGTTGCTTGATTGAATCTATCAGATGGTAGCGTCGGTCGCACTATTCCCGACTGCTTATGGCCGGAGAGGCTTAATTCCAGTTTTTAAATCTCTTCTGACTGTTTAGGATTGGCCACGCGGTGGTCCAGCCGGTCGGAAGCACTTACAAGGTGCTTAAAACCGGTTTTAAGACTGTCCGGGTCGCAAGCAGTCGCAAATGTGTGAGCCAGCCTTTAAAGTGAAATGGAGCATAGTGATCCTCGAAAACACCGACGTTCGTGCCCCTCTTGGTCAGGCTCGTGGGGCAACGATGGGCACCTGGTGGCCGTCGAGTCGACGGAGCTGTCCCACGTGGTCAACACCCTCAAGCCCAAGACGACCTACGAGTTCCGTCTCCGGGCCGAGAACGTCCTGGGCCTCAGTGACTATAGCGACTCGCTCGTCCTCACCACAGACGAGGAAGGTAGAGATTTTGTTTCACTCTCTTAAAAAAGTTTGTAAGTTCACCTTTCTGTAAAACACGGGGCAGCCAATCCCGAGAAACGACAGAAGGGTCCCAGCGAACGGCGACGCTCAGGATAAGATTAGATTTATAAGCGGGGACATGTGCAAGGAAGATGAGAAAGTGAAACGTTGTCCCCACACATGTTTCACTATGTTGGTTATAATTGCGATTGGAGCATCGCCATTCGCTGGAATCGTTTGATTGTGCGCAGTAACTGGATGCCTCTGTGTATTTAAAAAAATCGAACTAGCAGATATGTTGCAAACTGGAATTTTCGGAGGGGCGAATTGGTAACCTCAATGTAAAAGTCCTTCTTTCGAATTAACATCGCACAAACGATTATCGTTCATTGAACATATGTCAGAAGGGAGCTTCAGCTGAGCGGTACCTCCGTTCCGTACTTTTGAGGTCGTTTGTTTCAAATCATTGCCTCGAATGGCGTTCCAAAAATCCAGCTGCCTTATCAAAGCAGGCGACAAACTTATTTTGCAGTGTCAGATACATGTACATTAAATCCCAATACCGATTTCATTGACCTCGAATTCTCTACTTGCTTGTGTTCGTGCAATCGCTACTGCATAAAAAACGCTGATTACAAAATTATTGAACCCGTGAATGGCTGAGCGTGCGTCCTGTATTTCATTGTTCGAACTTCAGAGGCGAACTTAAAATTTACTCGCGTTCTTTTAAAGCACATACCGACCCTCCGTGACATATGAGTACCGAGCCACGGGCGAGCGATTTTGTATAGCAAAAACAATGCCTGCTTCGTTAACAAAAAGCGTTACCACCAAGCATGATGTGATTATGAGGAATAGATGGATACAAAATCGAAACGGAGAAGAGGAACGTAACATCAGAAAAACCTTAGCTGTCATAGGAAGATGTATTTGTTGGCAGAAAACCTACATATAAACTCTTTTAATCAGCCACTTTCAGGCGCGCTTTACGTGTTAATGTTATATGGCATTTCTGCACCAATTAGCCGAACACGTGACTTGTAATAGAATGCTCCGATTCAAGCCAGATTGACTGGCACCATGCACTCTCTTTCCTTTTGCAGCACCTGGCGGCGCGCCGCGAGACATCAAAGTGACACCGACTGGTTCCCGCAGTCTCCGCGTTGCTTGGATGGTAAGGCCGTATCTTGTGTACACTCTCCTCGGCTCTCATGAGGGGATAGAGCTCGTCGTTCTCTATCAGAATCCAGACTTTTCCTTATAACGGGTGTTCGCGAATAGACACTTAGAGTGTTGTTTTTTCAACGCAAAACCGAACTACGCATGACCGGACGCTCAGTCTCCACCCAAATATAGCGCTAGCAGTCCGGACACGGTTTCCAAACTTTAGAGCTTACCGTTATTTTCTTTAAAAGGTACAAGCGATTCCAGAAATGTTTATTATGAAAATCGGGGCCGCTCCCGGTACCCGACGCCATTCATCTTCATGCATTCGTGGGTTCTGTTGGCCCTTGTTTTCTCAGTGACAATATCCAAAAATCGCTTACAGCTTTTCTAGCAGATAATAGCAAGCTTTCATTGCGAACGTTAAAGGCGTTTTGCTCCCCGGAATGCGCATCACGTAAGAATAACGTCACGAATTTTGCGCGATGCCGCTCTGGCGCAGACATCCCAGGCTGGAACTGCACAAATAGTCCCCGCCTTGGTGTGTGATCTCTCGCAATCGACCGTATTTTTGTTCGCGTGTCTGGCAACTTTATGGAAGTTGCTCAGCGGGATACCGGCAATGGCATCGGTATCGCCTAGCTTGTTGTGGCTTGCGTGGTTGCGCATGTCGTCCAAGGCACCTGACGGAGCTCTTCGATATTTATCAATGCCGTTCTCAAGCCACTCATGCAAACGGTTTCGAATTCCACGTTCTTTGTGTTGCATCTACCACCGCTGTTACCATAATCGAGTGTTCCTGCTTCATGTACGCCTTCGTTTCTTTACTCTGGTCTGCGCACACCGAGCCTGTGTTCTTGAGAGTGCGACCGCCAAATACGTCTGATAACACTGACATCACTCTCGGCTCCCCGCCTTTTGTGTGATTGCTGGAGTCGGGGAGGAGTCCCGCTGGTTCCGCCGATCACTGACGTCACGCACATTCCCCCGTGCAAAGCATCCCCCGTGTGAAAACCTCTCTTAACGCTACGTTTTGAGAGGATAGTGGGCGTTTGACCATTCGTCATTTATATTCGTGGTTAAAAAAAAAGGAAAAACAATTTTTCCTTAAGCACTTGGTGACCCAAACAAAAAAGAATAATTTGTTTCTTTCCGAAAAATAAAAAGGCGCCCCTGGAAAGGCGCCGGTATAATAGCCAAAGTTTCATTGAAAAGCCTTTACTTTTGTCGGGACCATGGCGAAGATAAGCATTTTAAAGAAACGCGGGCGGTTATCTTGACGCCCTACTTCTGTGGTTCGTCAGCCAGCTTCTGATACTTTCTTACTTTTGTTGGACAAAAGCAAAAACGTCCAGTAGACTAAGTGAATCTCAGAAAGGAAATACCGTGCATCTATATTCAATATTCGGGACAGACTCAAAGTTGAGGAGTTCAAACTATTTAGAGTAGAACTTTTAGAATATATGCTTATGTTATAGTAGTTTACGATTGTTCTAGAATATACCAAGACCTGCCATGTACGAGCTTTTAGGCTTGGCTTAACCTAACCACCTTGAATATAATTTCATAAATCAAAAATCAAAGTTTCTAACATCAACCTTCGAGTTCAACATGTGGTTCTCATGCTAAACCACGTCGAGCTACCAGTATCATAAAGCTACAAGCTCGCAATTAATTAGACATACTAGGGGAACAATACCTTAAGTTATAAATTTAAGATTCATTCACTAAGACGTCCAACCATTAATCAATTCAAATATCGATTGATGCGTCAAATGATCACCGTGCAAATAAACAAATTACATACTCCGTAATACCGATTAAACATGAACCAGGCTTGCACTGACATCACATAAGTGTCTGCTGCGATGTCCTTGCTGCGCAGCGCGTACCTTCTTCAGCACACATTTATCCAACTTTCTCGACAAGTACAAATAAAAATCACCACCGGCACGATGAGGTGACATCAGGTGTAGGCTAAATCAGAGTCCTTCAATATCAAAAGACTTTTCTAAAGTCCACTATCTATCTAGTAGCTGCTGCGCAGTTGGTCCAAGACCGCCATTTTTTTCGGCACGTACTCCGGGCGAGTATTGGGGAGGAGCTTGAGCGTTCGGCGAGGACGTATGATCCAATCACAAGTTTCGTACCCGAAAACTTGCGACCGCCAAACTTGCTTTATAAGGTTTTAAAAATGGTCTATAATGTGCCCACTAAACCAATCGGCAACTCAATGAGTGGAATCGGTCAATCGACCAGCGACTGCTAATCGACCGCGTGTACCTCTCCCAGCCTCCGTCCGAACCGGAGTCCCAGGGAACGGTGCAGGGCTACTACGTGGGCTACCGAGTCCGCGACTCCAAGGAGTCGTACGCCTACAAGACCCTAGAAGCCGCGTCGACCTCTCTGGGGTCGTCGTCGTCGGGCCTCCTGGAGTGCGACCTCAATGACCTCCGCAAAAACACGCGCTACAGCGTGGTCGTCCAGGCCTTCAACGGCAAGGGCGCCGGTCCTTCGTCCGAAGAGGTCTTTTCCCAGACACTCGAAATAGGCAAGCCACATCTAGCCTGTCGTTCAGTACCTGTGGGTCCGAGCGTTCCCACCTTGAAGACAAGGCCTGCGCGTGACATCATCGTTAGAGGATCCTGCCCCAAGCGGCAAACACGCTGAGGCTTGACGTGAGACGCCGCAAAGCGGCAGACGCGTCTGTCTTTGAGCCGCCGCGTGCTAGCGTCGTGCTCGTTGTGAGACGCTGCACGACGCGCTGGCGGCGATGCTGACGCAGGCTAGGCGACGCCGTGCGGATCCACTAGTGATGACGTATGAGGTGGAGTGGCCCGGGCATTGTCGTCTACGTTGTATTAGCCCGAGCAGGCGTCCACTGGCTCTTGTGGGGCATTCACTGCTTGTAGCATCGCGGGGGAATCGTGCGCGCAGAACCCAACAGAATGAAGAGTGTTCGTGCTGTAGCATGACAATCGAAAGCGCCTCGCTTTTATTTTACCGAGCATTGGTTCATAGTTCATACCGTGCTTCTGTGTGCCGACTTATTACTTTCTGCGATCGAGGAGTTTGATTCTGCGATGGAAACGCCGATGACGCTCGCTCTTTGTACCTTTGCAGCAGCACGTCACAGCAAAAATTAACACAGTATTTCGTGAGTGAGAACACTTTTCCAGGAACAGTCAGTGTAGCGGTGTAATATTTGTGCGGATGTCGCCTAGCTAGCTCGTTAGCCAAAGTGTCATACTCTCGTCCGGTGGACTGGCATTCTGGCCGGCTTTTTTGTTTTTAGTAATGGGCACTCGTTGTGCACCCGTACGTAGCGCGAAGCCGTGATTGGCTCGCCTTTAAATATCTTAGAACTTTAAACCAAAATGGTTAGCACAAATACCCAAAGTTATATCACCACCCAACTTTGTTTAATGAAATCGTATCCTCGTGCTTTTAGTTGTCATTTCTGCATTAAAGAATATTTCGATATAATTTTACACCAAACTCTTTGTTGGACTTTGTTTGCAGATCCTCCGACTGCGCCATCTCTGAAGCTCGTGTCGTCGACGTCGTCTTCAGTGCACCTAAGTTGGGAAGTGGCGAAGGAGCAGCCAATAAGCGGTACGATGGGCCAAAGCCACCTCTGACTGTAGCGAGAAAACAAGAGGATCGAAGCTGGGGTTGACAAAATTTGCGTATCTTGTTTAGAGGCTTCTATAACTTCTATTCGATTTGCGTTATCAATGTAACATTACGCCATGCAAAGCTTGTACCATGTTATAAGTATGTTTTGATGTAGGGGTCCGCAGCTTGGATGAGTCTGGCAGAATCACGTATTAATTATTCATGTTTTGCATTTTCTCTATGACTATTAAGTGTTTGGTGAAACAAAATCATTGTAGTAAGGGGCACAATATAAATCAAAAATAACCTCTGTACGAGTAAAACAAAAATTCAAAATTTCATTTTTTTTTTTGTGCGATCACACATTTAAGAAACTTGGCTTCTTCTGGGTCTAATTCACTAGGTGAACGTGAACAGTGGTACTGCAGAAGCCCTGAAGCAGATTCAAAGTTCCTAAAAGCAAAATGTTTGGAGGAAACACCACATTGAGAATGAAAACGTTTTGTATACAATATGTCCAATAAACTCACCGGGACTTGGACACTTTTGTAAGTTGTATATAAAATATTATACCCTCTTACATGTTTCTGAATGTTTATTGGACACGTTCGTAAAATGTATTTCGCGAAATGCGCGCCACTCTTCCTAGTTTCTAGCAGTTTTGACTGCTCTCGTGTTGTGTAAAGCCGCATTCACACCGCTTAGACGTCACACAAGAGACATTGTCTTCGCTGCAGATATGATGACATAAGTGTTTGCGGACATGCCTCGGGTATGTTCGGAGCGTGTTTGCTTCATCCATATGTCATACAAGTAAGTAGTAGCCTCTGGCAGTGTCTGCAAACTGTATTTACGCACAATTTCTTATCAGTGTGACCGTACATTTAAGAATGCAGAAAGTGACGCATAGCTAGGAGGCGACCTGAGTAGGGACGCGAGAAACAATAGGAAAACGACAACGCGCGTCTTGACGTCTCAGGGTTCGTGCTCTTCCAACGCACCGAGGCGAGTCCGAACCCGAGCGCGCTGACCTCGGAGTCGTCGGGCGAGTGGTCCGAGGTGCAGATGGGCGCCGACCGGTCCGCCTACGCCTTCCGGAGCCTGGGCTGCGGCAGGCGCTACGCCTTCTACGCCGTGGCCTTCAACGCGGCCGGTAGGGGGCCCCGCAGCAACACCGTGCACGCCAAGACGGACGGATCCAGTGAGTCCGCATTTCACCGCACGCTTCTTCGGCCGTCCCCACGTGCCCAGCTACTTTTTGTTAGCGAGCCTCTTCGTTTCCTCGAGCGCCGAAAAATACTTTCGTAACGAGCGTGTTGCACTATGCTTCTAACAGAAAGAATAAAATGGAAAGAATGGGCCCGTCTGCATCTCGTCCTCTTTCTGTTTTATTATTTCTCCTATAAATACGCAAAAACGTTTTTTCTAGAAGAATTTGCGTTTGCTCCGTTCTATATAGTCAGCGTTGCCTGGTTGCGGAGTCAGGAACATGAACTGGTATATACAGGGTGTCACAAAAGAAAATTTACACGGTCTTTTTACAGCAAAAATAAACTAGGCATCGCCGAACGCTCATTCTCTGCCCAAAGTTAGAGCTAGAGGCCACAACAAGATGCCAAAGTTTCAGCCCGATCCGATAACTGAATCAAAAAGTTATAAGTGATTTTCTGAAAATTTCAATATGAAAATGGCGGCCGACGGAGTTTTCGAACACATGGGGCTCTATGGCACCAGAAACCGAAAACGGGCAAAAATGGGCTCCATTTACCATTGAAATTTTCAGAAAATCACTTATAACTTTTGATTAGGTTATCGGATCGGGCTGAAAGTTTGGCATCTGGTTGTGACCTCTAGCTCTACCTTTGGGCAGAGAATGAGCGTTCGGCAATGCCTAGTTTATTTTTGAGGTAAAAACGACCGTGTAAATTTCTTTTGTGACACCCTGTATAATCACAGAAGCTTAAAGGCCGACGCTTAGACTTGAAATTCTGCAAGGCAGAAGATCCTTCCCTCTATGAGGGACGAGAAAACAGGCAACGGGGAAGAGTGAGTAGGAGGGAGAGGAGGAAGCGAGAAAAAGTGGAAAGCGCGAACTGGTCGTCGGTCTTTAAGAAAGACAGGACGAAGCTTACTGTGTTTTCATGCTTCGTTCTTCGGTGTTCTTCTCGGTTAATACAGCAATCTTATAGGCTGCGGAGTGACAATCAATAATAATTGGGGTGGTGTGATTGTTTATACAGCGTGTAGTTGGTCAGCCATTTAAAGTTGCGACGAGTCACTCGCTGTAGATGAGCGATTTTGCCAGTGAGGTACAACCGCTAGCCTCGGGGTCTTTAACGTGCACCACGCAGTAGTGATGCACGACCGCACGACGGTACGACGCTCATCTAGATGGAAACGGGGCAGGGGTGGGGATTGAACCTAGGATCCAAGGGTTCTGCAGCGCGAGCTTTCGCTCCATGAACTCCCAGCTGGTGTGCGCTAGCCCACCCGGCCACCGATCCCCTAGCGACAATCACTTGCTAAGGGTTCTGCGTTTTTTTACATTTCTGTTACACTCTGACGTTGAACGTTGCCAAAGTGGCATAGCGCAGCGGACGCAGATGCCTATTGGTTGCAGATACAAAGTTCCCATTAGCAGGCCAATGAAAGACGCGTGTCTTGCGCTACGCTGCCTTCGATGCGCTTAACGTCAGAGTGTGACAGAAATGTAAAGTGCCCGATTTTTATAAGTCGCGGCGTTTCTATGCGCCGATATCGCTTCTCAGATGAGGCCGGTGGAAGGAGAATGTTGATCACTAAATGGTGCGCGGGAGTATACACTTATGAAACCTGGTGTATGAAGTAAAAAAGTATCTCCGTCTTTCTTACGCCAACCTTTGCGCTGAACCACCGAGAGCTAATATTATTTGCCGCTATCATCTCGAAGATGAGCAAACCTCGGGAATCCGACCCCTTGAACTTTTTGTTGCAAGACTCGTATATGAGCTTCTCAAGCACGAGTGTCGAAGGTTATCGGGTATTTCCGTCAACGTACGCTTTTATGCTTAAATTTGAGCAGCCGTTGTATACCACTGCCACGGCTATTCCGAAGACTCGATGCGGCGGAAATATGAAAGAAAACATTACGTTGAGATATAAGACAAAACCTGGGTATCATGACTTTATTTCTTGCATCTTTCGAACTGCAATTTGATTAGTAAATTAATTATAGACCAAAGTGTGTACTTCGCACGTCAAAGTTAATACGAACACAACATCGGCATTTTTTTTTCTAGGGGAGAGCGGGCTGTATCTTCTGGAGCGTCAGTCTCTTTTCCAGATTATCTAACTCCGCCATGCTGCTTGTAGTTTGGATGGTGATTAATTTACGAGACAAGAGAAAAACTGGGGAGAACATGTTCGCGACAACTGCGTCGCCCCACACCTGTTAGCAAAAATAACACGTCCAAGCGTGTAAACCGTTGTCCCATAGCGGACACGTCGAAACGTGTTCGTTTTACACGCAGCCGTCTGCGTTATTCGTTTACACATGAGGTGCCGTGTAAACTTAACACGATACAACGTGTCTGCCTTCCACGACACACGGCTTAGCGTGTTCGTTATAGAACATGGCGGCCAGCAGCCGAGAACAGGCGAAGCGGTGAGAGCACACAGGACACGCTTGCTCTCGTTCGATGTCTTTTATGCGCAGTAAATACAGTCTCCAATCGCTCGCATCATGCCTAGTAGAGCAAGGATGAGATGACTAACGGAGAACGGCTACGGAGGACGGCGCCGCCCCGCTGGTACCCACCGTAGCCTCGGCCTCGCTCACCTTTACGCTCCGATATCCTGCGCAACTTCCATATGCCTACTCTTTCGTCGGCTTTTAAGCGGACGAAACTTGAATAAACTTCATCGCTGCGTTAGACCAGCCGACGTCGCTGCGTGCGAAATAAGTGCGTCAGCGGCGACGGTAGCTACGACGGGATTGCTAGACAGATAGAGATGAACAAAGGCCGAACTTCAAGTAGATAAATGACTCGACCAAGCGAAATATTCGAATACTGGTGATGACTCGTGCCACCTAGGAGTAGCGACGTTGGTAGCTCCAACCACTGATACAACGCAACTGCTAGACAGACAAACGAATGCCGAACTTACGTGGACATATACCTCAAGCAAATATCTGAAATGTTGTGGTAGCTTGCGCCACCTAGTGAAATTTTTAGCAGCTTGTAAAAAATAATTGTTCGTACTTAACGAATGATCGCCCGTACCAGCACACATACCACATACAGACATCAGAAGCACCATATATTACACAGAACCGACACAGACATGTACACAATCACAATCACTAGAACGACACTGCACCCGACACTTCCTATTCAACACGCTTATTTCCCCGCGGGGTATATAAGCTTGACGTGTGAGGGTGAGCTCTTTGGTCGCTGACCGTTACAGATTTATAAAAGAACACACAAAACAAGGCGGAAAGGACAGCCGTGTGTAAAATCTGTTTGCATTTAAAACATGTGGAGGCAAAATCTATAATGTTAATCCGTTGCAAAAGATAACGATGTATTAACAATAAATCTTAAACCGGTCATGAAAAAAGTTCAAATATTTGTTATTTTCTTGCTTGGCCAGTGTTATGAGCAGTCCGGCTAGCTCGAATCAGATAGAAAAATAAATTATTGTGAATTTTATCATTATGTATTCAATAATAAATGACAATGATCGTTGCGCAAATCATTTTTTATATATTCTTTTGAAGGACATCCGCCCACCACCTCACTTCCGCTAGTTGCAGTTCGGGAGCAGACGCCTTCACTTTTGGGGCGTTTGTCGTATGTCGTGTCGGCGTCAAAGCGAGCGATGGGGCTTGCGAGTTAGTGACCGGTGTTATTCGTGATCACTAATGTGGCGATGGTGTTTTCTTTTTTGTATTCCGCCGTCACCCCGAACTCTGAAAATTCACGGGCCCGTGGCACTGCATTATGCTGAATCGCGAGCTCCTCAGTTGACGCCGTACCACCCGTGGATACTGCAAGCGTTTAAACAGTGTGCACCGTCTCGCCTACATCCCCGGCGCCGTACTCGACCTGTTGAAGCTCGCATGATATTGCTCCCTCATACAGTGCTAATTAAAAACAAGGTCACCGACTTCAGCATCAGTGTTGTATCTGACGGGCTAGTGCTGCTCGAAGTCCTGTCTCGACCCTCGCGTGAACGAAAGTAAGCCTTGGGACCTCTATACCCGCGGACAACTTTCTGTGGCTATGCAGCAAAAAGTAGAGCGCGTACGCTCGCGCACCCTGAATGCCGATTGAAGCCGTGCGCGCGGCTTCACAAAGAGCGCGGCGCACGCGCTCTACCTTTGATAATGATAATGATAATATTTATTTGCACTCAGAAAGAGATGCCGGTGAGAGCAGAAAGACCGAGGGTCCATGCCAGAGGCCTGCAGCACCAAAAGGAGAGAAAAAAAAAAAAGGGGAAAAGAAGGAGGATTGGGAAATCCCTATAGTGAGTCGTGGCCGACACCGCGGAAGCCCCAAACCCAGCCAGCGGCGCAGGCGCCCCACTGCACCCTACAGTCAGTGCTCACGTAGGGCGCTCTGCAACACCAACCAGCTCGATGGTCCGCAGCCTCTGCCACAACCCACCCCAGGGCAAACCGGGATGCTACATTACACTTTCGGTTCATTCAGCACGCAGGTGTCTGGTGATGGCACTGCAGAACGTCCTACATTCACCCTTATTTGTGGGGAGGTGTCCGTCAGTTCACAGGGCAGTGAGCGCCATAGGTCTACTGACCGCACCAGGAAAGAGCCTCTATGACGCTCTGTGCGAGATAGAAGGGGCTGTAGGGTCCCTGTACGGGTTTTCCGCACTTGCAAAAGAGGCAGCGATTTTTCGTCAAATTGGAGAACGAGAGCCAGGAGTCGCATCGAGGAGACTTTGCGACGAGTGGACAATGGGGTCCAGTGAACTGCGCGCAGCAGTTGGGCTGTTCCGATATCCCGATAAGGGGGTACCAGCGGGGATTGCTGGCGAAGGCTGGCGTATGCTGCTCGTCGCTGAACACTCTCCAGAGCAGCTACTAAGTGTACTTGCGCAGGATCCCAAATGGAACTGCAATACTCTAGGTGGGGGAGCACCAGTGCAGTGAAGAGGTGTTTCAGAGTTTGTTGGCCCATTCCCCTGGATACCCGCAGAGCAAAGCCGAGCATCCTTCGGGCTTTGGATAGAACACTGCTGATATGGTTAGTGAAGCGCAACTTGCTGTCAAGGGTTACACCAAGCAGCCTTATGGCAGCAACCCGACGCAAGGGGGTCCCGGCAAGGGTGGGAGCTTGGTGGGAAGGCTGCTGCTGATGGTGGTGAACAAGCATTGAGGTACACTTTGCCTTGTTCAGAGGCAAGCGGTTCATGCGAGACCACCGGACGACAGCGTTGAGGTCTTCTTGCAGGCGTGGGTAGTCAGCGCTGGGACGAGCTACCGGCATAATCAGGGTCAAATCGTCGGCGTAGAGCAGGGGTTTGGAGACCAGGTTGACGGTGATGTCATTTATAAAGATGTTGAAAATGGTTGGTCCCAAAACACTGCCCTGTGGTATGCCCGAGAGTACATCAGACCAGGTGGAGGAAGCTCCGTGATAGACAACCCGTTGGCGACGACCACTCAGAAAGTTGGACATCCAGTCAAAACAGCTTCCTGTAAATCCTAGGCGTCGGATTTTCTGAAGGAGTAGGCTATGGTCTACCTTGTCGAAAGCCTGTTTGAAATCTAGCTGGACAACTTCGCAGGGGATTCTGCCATCCAAGCTATTGCTGAGTGTGTTGACAGCGGTGGCGAGAGCGAGTTCACAACTGCGGTTCTTACGAAAACCGAATTGGTGTGGTGATAGTAGTTCTTCGGACTCCAGATAGTCAAGGATTTTGGCATTGAGAATACGCTCCATTGTGCGGCAGATTATGGATGTGGAAGATATTGGTCGATAAGAGGACACAGTAGAGTGGTACACTGCTGCCCTTGTGAATTGGAGTGACGTGTGCCGTCTTCCATTGTCGTGGGACGGAGCCGCTAGAAAGAAGGCTTCCGAACATTCTAGTAAGGACAGGACAAATCGAGGTGGAGCAGGCACTAAGGAGCGCCGGGTGAAGTCCATCAGGCCCAGCGCACTGTGTGGGCTTGATCCGAAGTAATGCCCTCATGGTGTCGTCTTCCGTGATGGTAGGTGTGGTAAAGGAAGGAGATCCAGGAACTGTGTTGAACGTTGCATACTTTAAGCAGTCTTGTGGCAGTGGCAGTGTCCACGCAGAGGAGAAATGATCGCATAGCCGCAAAGTTTTCTGAGAGTGTAATCGGGAATGCATTTCGTAAAGGCAGAGGGAATAGTGGAAGAACTTACTAAATTGCTGTGACGATCTGGTCGAGTCACAACTTGAATCAGTAATCAGTAAGTCACAACTTGAATCAGCACCTTTTATTTAAAATAGTTACAAAGTCTCTTGTTGTATGTTGTTCACTCAAATATAAGTAAGCAGACCTTTCTCTAAGGAAGCAAAACAAAAGTTGACTGTTCCTCGAAAAAGTTTTAGAATTGGGACGACTATTATGTCAGTACCAAAACATTAGATAAAATTAACTGAAAATGACATACGACTAGATATATTTGACTAAGCACATGTTGTCTTGACATGCTATGCTCCCCTTCTACAATGTGTCGGAAAAGAGTTTACACTCCAAAATGGCCTGCAAACAGATACTCGGGTCAAGAAATGTCTTAACTGTTTTCATGCTGAAATTTGAAGCCTGAACCCTGAGTAAAAACAAAACGAGGAAGACTGACTTTTTTTCAACAATCAAAGCGGCTGCTGTCTGGAAGGAACAATGTCGACCATGTTTTTTTTACCTTATCCAGGAATGACTGCAGGAGCATGAAGAGGAGCTAGGCAGCCAAGCACATTGGTGTTTAGAGCCTCTTTGTACTGGTCGTGCTATCTCTGGATAGGTAAACAAATATGCCCGTTGTCTGGCATCTCCCCGACCGCTGCCACTCTGCCGTTGAAAAGATTGGTCTTTTTCTTCTAATTTTCTTTGCATTCGGAGTTCAGACTTCAAATTTTAGCATGAAAATGTAGCCTGCTACATACAATCTAAAAAAGTTTTTTTTTCTTTTTTTTAATCTTTTACATTTTAAATTAGGCCCTTTCCAAGCAGAGAAAAAAAAATTAGACATTCTTTTCATAGAACATATAAAAGTTCAGCAAATCTCGACACTTCGTGGCTGGTTTCGTCTCACTCAGGCCGAACAAGGCATGCTCCAAAAAAGTAAGTGTGTTACGCGACTCTTTTGGGTATCTAATATTGAATACCCAGAAAGCTGCAAAGATGCAGCAAACTCCCGTTAGGATTGATGAAACCTTGAACAGACATTGGCCATCAACGTAGAGGTTGATCTCGTCGGTCGTCTGCACCAAGCAAGGTGCAAGAGAGGGAGACCCCTGCATGAGTACAGGAAAACGAATGCATCACAACGAGGCAAGAGGCGCTGAATGTACCATTTGGACGGCACCATGAAAAGAGCTCCAAACTAGGTTTTGTTTAGAGATCAAAAGATCTTTAACAATACCTGGTCATTTGTCAGACCAAGTCCGATGGTTGATTGTACGCTACATGAAACACTGAAGGCATACACTTTGAAAAAGGGCAGTCCTTCATGCAACTTATGTGAAGAACCAACCAGCGATACTGAAAGCAAAACTTATTGTTAGAGATAACTACAAGTGTCTCTGCACTCCTGAGCTCATAGTTTCAGTTTTGATGTAAAAATTATGCCCAAAACTTGGAAAATATAATGTACGAGGCACAGGACAAAAAACATGCACTATATGTAACTGCAGAATGCTGACTAACTTGAACCGTCACAGCCCAGGAATTTAGAAACATGAAAGACAACTATGTCCGCAAAATTGAGTGCAGACAGCTCCATTGAGCCCAAGCAAGGCAACCTGTTTTAGACTGCCATTTTTATCGGGAGTGGCGACATGTATAGGTCGCTGAAGTCACAAATTGCTGCAACTACAATGTGCCAAGATCGCTCAGAATTTCACTACAAAAGGTTACAACAGTGCATATTCATTTAAAAAAACATTTTGGAAGAAAAGGTGCATTCACTCTTGTGTTCCCTTAACCTTAAAGGGGCCCTGCAATCATATTTAAGTGTCTACCTTTTTTGCGGTTTCCACGTCTCTTGGGGTTTGGGTAAGCCAGCGGGCACGGAGAGAGTAACTAAATATCACTGCGTCATATTTTAACCGGACGACACGGAAACCTCCTCCACCTACGGGGGCGACCCGCGGTGCCGAAAGCGCGCGATATGTGAAGTCTCCGGTCCTGGGCTTACTACTGATCAGAGCCGCTAAAAACTTATTTTTGGTTGAAATACAAAATATAAGTAAGTGGTGCAAACCGTTTCAATTATTTATAAAAGTAGTTTTTGTTCAGTATTTTAGATCAGGAAAGAAACAAATGCAATTCACAAAGTACGGAAACAAGAAATGACCCGTCGACATACCCGCCACCAAGCGGTGGAAAAGGCGGCGCATGCTAGAAAGGTGTAGTGGGATCAGGCACCGGCGAGCGGCGAGCGTAGAAAGGTCCTGCATGTATGCGGCGGCGCTGCAATCGTATACGGGCTCGAGGATCCGACCGGTTCCGAGCGTACCGAAAGCCTTCAACGAGAGGGTTTGGCTTGCGGTTTGGCCGTTTGGCGGAATGGCAGCGCAAAGTGGCTCCCGATCTGAACTGATCTTTACCCCGTGTTTGCTGTCGTTTGTGGCCAATGAAGTGTCATGCCAAATTATGAAGCTGGCAGCCGCCCTGGCTGCCAGCTTCATAGAGCCTATCCAGAACATGCTTTAGTGGCGCCCTCTCGAGCCGTTGACACGGAGCGCGGCAGCCGTGAGCGCTCGCTGAGCTCACTACCCCTCCTCTAGTTCACGACCACTCAAGCGACCGAGGACGTCATAAAGGAAGTTATTTTTTGCGTGTTTTTGCAATTTTAATTTGCCTATAACTTTTAAAATAAAGTGAAATTCGAGAAAAGAAAAGTTACTACGTTCAGTGTGCTCAGGTTCGCTGCAAATTAAAAACCAGTCAAAAAGACCGTGCAGGGCCCCTTTAAATCAGTGATGAGTCAAACTAACATTACGAATATCAACATTTTTCAATAAACTGAACCCATATTACAACAAGGCTTTTCTATGCTCAAAGTACACCGAGTTGTTGGCTATACCCTGTCTAACCTTCAGTCCGAGTGCAGCAGATGCTACAAGTGTCAAGCGACATTAAGCTCCGCATGTCACTCCGCCCAACCAGAAGATCACGTGATACTCTTCCAGTGCTGGATTGGCTAAGATCGCTCATAGTGTCGGCTAAATATGAAACAAAGTATAGCTAGCCTTCCTGCTTCACTAACATATAGTAGGTACTCACCTCGGTTACCATTTGTAACTTTTCGGAGCATCTCGATGCAATACACTGCAAGCCTGCGAGGACTCCATCACCTGAAGAATGAAAATGAAAAGAAGCAAGAAAACACACAGGCTCAGCACTATACACATGCATCAGGCACGTAGCCGGGGGGGGGGGGGCCTAAGGGCCTAAGCCCCCCCCCCCCCCCCCCGAAATCTTCCATTTTGCTGGGACCTCCCTCTCCCCTCCCTCATACAGCATTTTGTCATGGGTGGGCCCCCCGAAACAAAATCCTGGCTACGTGCCTGAAATGCACAGTTCTTACTTGCAAAAGGTTTTGGGGACTTGCATGTGAAACCAACGAAGGACATATGACACATGCCAAATAATTGCACAGGGCATGCATATATTAGATTAGACCACAGTCATTTGATTAATCAGCAGGAAACCTCTACTTGTATGACGCCTACTCCACGATAAGCCCCTATCTGATTGTAAGCACCTCGGCCGAGATTCGAAAGTATCAAATGAGGGCTCATACAGTGACATAGAAAGTGTTTGGAAAGTGGGAGGCAAAACTCGATTCTGCCCACCTTCCCCCGTACTGATCATTAGAGTTGTCTGAAATGTGTGGGAGCTCAACAGCCCTCCTGCACCCCGTTCCGATATCACTGGACCCGCAGACAGGCGCCTTTGAGTCAGGTGGCTGTTAGCCACATTACAAGTCCGTTATTTCATGGATAGCTATATATGTATAAAAGATGTATGTAGAAGACCATCAGAAGTGAAACAGCAAAACTGAAAGTTCGAAATGAAGTTCCATGCTAAACCATTCACCTGAAAATGTCTCCGATAAGGATATCAGTTCCTCCTCCTTTCCAAACCTCATTATTATTGTGCACACTGTGTTCAGGCCAACCTCAAGGAGCTTTTTCAAATCCCGTTTCCACAGGACCTCAAATTCCATCAGTAGCTGCAAAAATGAGGAGTTTGAAAGAAGAAACATCAATATTCAGACCTTAGCAAACAGCCCACATTGCTTTTCAAGCCATAAAAGCTAAGTACAAGCTGCAAGAATTATTTTACGCAGACCGAACATCGGCAGAAACAAAAGTTTTTAACTTAAATGTAGCCCCTGCATTGTGTAATGTGTGATACAATTTTCAGCAAGCCTCCTGAGAGGACCTACTGGCATGGAAACAATTTATGACAAAACATTAAAGGGGCCCTGCAAGCACTTTTTTACTGGTTTTTATATTTGCGCCAAACCTAAGCGCACTACATGAACATAGTAACTTCAAAATCATACTGGTTGTGTGCTTGCTGCCGTCGCTTATACGCCTCGCAAGTGGGCTCATTTTCGTCTTCTGCGCATGAGAAGGGAAGTAGCGGTGACGTCAGAACGCCGAGCCCTGATTGGCTGATCGCGGTCCCCTATCTGAGCGTCGTCTGCTCCTTTGCAACGACGTCTGCTCGCAACGTCGTCTGCGTCTGTCTTACCTTTCCTGCGACTTTCGGAAGTGCAGGTCTTTACGAGCGAGCTCGACTTCGCCTTTCAGAGAAGGCAGACGAAATGACTCGAGCGGTTCGTTGTTTTTGTCGAACAACTAGCAGACGCGCATCAAGGAGGGAAGTCAAAGTACTCACTGGCGAGGTGTCCCGAGACGCCGAGGTTTGTTTGCTAAGAACCGAGAGTGAGCGTGTTAGTGTCCGCAAGTTCCCTCCCAAATACTTTTTCCCCCTTTTCGTGTGCGGCAAGACTCCTCATTCTTTGACGGCGTCGGCGGGTTGGCGCAGTTAACGTCGGTCTGCTTTACGTCTGCTAGTCAAAGCGATCGCTCCTTTACCTTTCCTGCGTCTGTCGGATATTCACCGCTTTTTCACCGGCGAGAGTCACCGTTGCCTCGGAAAACAAGGAGATGACAAGAGGAAGAGATTGTTCCTTAATCTAAAATTGAGGTCAGTGATCACAGTATAATACGGGAAGGGTTCACAAGGGTCGCGCGGGCACATTCCATTCTGCACGCCAGCCGGTCGTGGACAGACGGTCACCGAGTCGGAGTGGCTGCTAGGCCTATCTGCCGAGTTTGCTTGGTCGGTGTC
>JAZHYW010017283.1:0-55907 GCA_037355805.1 Ixodes ricinus
AAGGACCGGCATTGTTTTTTCAAAACCAAAAATGAAGCGGAGTTGCCCTTTAAAGCGATGCTGAATCGAAATTTGGATTTCACAACATAACGTAGCCAAAGTGTTCAATGGGGCGCCACAAACCCCGAAACACCACTCATAAAGCGATATTTCGAACGGATGGCTGTATTTTTGTAAAATAAGGATTCAGCTGAGTGAGAATCACGACGTCGCGTTTCCTGCAGGATAGTTTTCGTGTCCTCGCGGAGTCAAAGCGACAAGAGGAGGGAACTAGAATCGCGATGCCACGGGCCTTTTTGGCCATTGTTCAAGCGTGCTCTTCTTTCACAAAGATACGACCATCGGTTCGAGATACCGCTTTATGGGTCATGCTTTCGGGTTTATAGCGCCCGCCTAGCCCTTCTGCATTGCTTTCTGAAATCAAAATTTTGCTTCAGGATGTACACTTAACAATTATATTTGGCACATGTTGAACAAAGAATTACCTAACTTAACAAATAATCTCAATTTTTTTAGTTGTAATAGACCGATTTCACAGGCCAGTTTGGCAAAGCCACTGCTGCCACAATGCATCGAGGGAACTTGGGTCTTTCTGCACGTGCCCCAACCTCGCTGGAGCTCTGTGCATGCAAAGCACGAGACGGCACGAGGTGTTTCAAGCACTGCCGCCTGCCTCTTGTGAACTAAAGTTATGGCGGCTACACACATGCACTGAACGCTAGGTGAGATCGGTCTATTCCACTAAAAATTAAAAATAAACATACCAACAGGGCCTTATCAATCTTTCATGAGTCTTGATTGTTTCAAAAAGCAACATGTCCTCTATACTCTGTTTCATTATGGTAAGTTACAGCTCAAGAGGATAGGGCGAGGGGAAGGAAGGCCAGGGAGGAGGAAGCAGACAAAATGCTGAGAGGAGGAGGAAGTTCCCCCTCTCCTCTCTAGCATTCCATCTGCTTCCTCCTCTCCTCTTCAGCATTGCGTCTGCTTCCTCTTCCCCGGCCTTCCTTTCCCTCGCCTTACCTTCTTGAGTTGTAACAGACTATAGTTACGTGGAGTACAGACGAAGGCAACGCCAGACGAGGGGAGAGAGCCCAAGCACTAGGAAGGCTGGGGAGGAGAGAAACCTACTCTCCTCTCTAACGCTCCTAGTGCTCTCCCATTCTCCCCTTCTTCTGTCCCGCCTTCCTAGTACTTGCCCTTTTTTTTTTCTTTTGCCTGGCATTGTTTCGCCTACACAGTACACAATTAGTGACGCGGACTATTAGCAATGTGCGCGACCAAAGGCGACACTGTGGTTGAGGTTTGCGATTCGCCGAACCTTAGCTTCCTGTATACTGATAATGTTTACCCAATCGCCGGCTAACAGGGAGGGAAATCCTGTCAATTACAGGGAGGTAGAGGCAAATATTGCCAATCAGGACAAGGCAAATTTTGTTTGTGACGTCACGGACGGAAACCAAGAAAGGGCACTACCGAAACATCTCGGAGCTAATAGAAGTGGAGCATAAATAGCCCTGATGACTGCCCGGTCCAGTTCTCTAGCTGTGCAAGGGCCACTAGTTCTCTCACTCAAACTGTGCTTTCAGCTCTTCATTCTGGTACTTGGGCCACAAGTTGTGCTAGCAGGCTTGCAGCACCATCTGAAGGAGTTGAAGGCCCACTTCTGAAAATACAAAGCATAAGGGAAGCCATCACTTAGAACAACAAAAAAGAATACAATCATACAAATAATTAGAGTAGAGCTTTGAAGATTCATCTCAACCACCCAGGTATTGTGAAGATAGATGGACCTTGCAGCACAGTAAGCCTCAGTCAAATTGCAGGCACCTCGGTCTGGTTTACAACCTGATAACTCATGATCAGAGGACAAAAACTTGCAACAAAGCCAAGTTACAATTAGTGACCAATAAGACAATCACCTCTAAGTATTTAGAATGCATTGACAAAGAAGATGAGCACGACCATAACAACCTGCTTGACCAACAATACCAAGTTAAGTGTCTGTCAACCAACCAATGCTCTTATGCCCTTGATGCGCGACAGCAAAGCGGCGTGCTGTATCTTGGTCAAGTTAAGCGGCACTCCAAGGCATACGCTACAGTGCGAGTCAATGGAGCAAGCGCGGGCAGCCGAATCACAGCGCACTCGGCTCTCGCGTCGAGATTGTTGATTCAGAGCTCTGCCTACCCCTATGACATGTGCACGGGTGGTCATAAAGGGCTTCTCTCGACTGCACGCAGGTCAAATAAACCAAAATGAACAGCTAACAGCGTGATAGGAATCGGTAGCAACAATTCACTTGGGAAACGACGCACGAAGCGGCGTGTTGTCCGTCAGCACCCCCGTCGAAAAAGGCGAAATAAAGACAGAAAGACAATATATATACAAGAAATATTGCGCGCAGAAGGGAATAGAAACACTTAGGAGCAATACAAAATATACTGGAATAGATAAAAATAGGTAATGGAATCGAAAAACAGAGAATTAAGAGGAGACAAGCGACAAGGCAATGCAATCTCAAGGCAGAGCGGCCAGGCGAGGGACAATCTCTCCCACAATTCCTCGCGCGCGGGCCGGGGCGCTTGGGAAAATTGCAAATCGTCTATTCTGACCATCGGGTCCTTCCAAGACGGTTCGAAAGCAGGATACACAAATTGAAATCATCCGCATACTTAAAGGACAACTCCACTCAATTCCGAAGATTTCGGGATAATGAGTGATTTCGAATCAAAAAGCCCTAGTAAAAGACACTACGTCGTTTGCTTCGCGAAAAATGGGATATATATTTTTAAATATAATTTTAAACACGAACGGAAATCGAAACCGAAACTTCGGCTCCGTCCGGCAACATTGGCCTCGGGCCGCCAAGTACATGGCCATCACGTGGTACGAGATGTCACGTGATCCTCGGCCCAACGACGAGCGGGATGGGGGCGGGCGTGTGGCAGGCGCGAGTGTCGTCTGCTCTGCACCGCACTCTTCGCCACGTTTTGGTGTCTACGGCATTCGACGACGTCTGCACAACTGCCGCATACGTCTGCGCACGTGGTGTCCATAGTGTGGACTAAACTCCGAGAGACAATAATCACAAACGGTGAGACGACGACATAGGTTGTAACGCGAAAGACGGCAGTAACGGCGGGACCACGGCGGGCGGCCGGTCTGCTCCCAAGAAGCGCGCTGCGCAGGCGCGTACGCCAATCACATGGACACCGCAGAGCGCAGAGAGGCAACGTTGCTGACGTCATGCGCTACGCTCGATCGGAGAAGTAAAAACAAGCAAAAGGGGGCCATGAAGATGACGTTTAGCTCAATGTTGGCTCCGCCCATGCCGTAGCCTTGACTGCGCTGTTGGTTGCGCCTGAATTCGCCCGCTCGAGTCAGCCGATTTCGGCAACTTGGCGAGTTGCAAAGTTTGCCGGACCGTTTAAGGAACATTTAGACAGAACTGCGTCGTAATATTTGACGTGTGGTCTTCATAGGCGATACTGAAGAGGACTGCATTGTTTTTTCAAAACCAGAAATGAAGCGGAGTTGCCCTTTAAGTACTGAGTAAATGCATGCTCGTTTACCATCTTGGGGCAGTCTCGGGCTGTAAGGGCAGATGGGGAAGGCCCTGACAGGACCCTGACACAGCTGGCCACGCCAAGAGTATCAAGTTGCTGTAAGAGAAGCAAAACGTGTGCACATTAACACATGTCAAGCAAAACATTAAGGTGTTTCACAATAATGTACGCAATTTTAGCCTACGCTAGCACTAATTTTGGCGCTTGCATTAGCGCACGCTGTGCCAGAGTGCTTCAGAACAACGTTTCTCCACCGCAACGAAAAAGCCTAAGCACCTCGTGCTTGCAACGCCACAAAGGAACAGCAACACTTTTTTTCTTTGCACACGAAATCCTGTAACTTGAGAAAAAAACAAGTTCTTGGTTCAAAGTAACATTTTAGATTCGTTTAAATATGAGAATGCAACGTAAGCGGTCGACTGGTAATGTCCACTTGCGTAGCCTAGGCAAGGAGGTCTCGTGTACTGACCTTCGCACACTGTACGTTCGCCAAGAAACGTTTGTGCGTCGCAAGCAGCAAGTTGCCGGCAATCATTGCCCCCCTTGCTGGGTCCTCTTAATTTAAACGTTTCTGATGTGCACCTCCTATAGGAATGCAATGTCGTCCTGCGTGGTAGATCGCAGTCGAGATGATGTGGTGAGGGTCTAGGACAACTCGTCCACGGTCAACTCGTCGGCGGTTCATTCGTCCAATAAGCCGATTCGTCATTAGGCAATTCGTCGCAGGAACACTCGTCGCAGGGGCTAACTAAACGCCGCTTTTTACAAGCCAAAATATTTTTTTCCTGACATTTTAAAACAAATACTGCGCTATGGTAATCCCTAAAATCCTGCAGGGTAATTGACCCCTAGTGTGCCCTTTCTTGTTGAAAATAACAACTTGTCACTTTCAAGGTGCAGTGCGTAAATTGTTTTTTTGGGGGTGCGTGGGGGGGAAGACATGGCCGAGGTGGCTGGGATGGTCATGACCAGGGTACAGAGGGCTGAAGACCCATAACCCTCTTCCCTGGCTACGCCAATGCAGTGAGGGACGGTCACTACGTCGCGCAAGTAACACTGGGGCACGTATTAACCTACCCTGTCCACCCGTTCAAGCCACTTCGCGGCGACAGTCTGCGACGACCTGTTACAAAAAGTAATAAAGGAAATTAACGAAAGGACAATCCCGAGATGGCACATTTTTCAAATTGTCTCAAGGTTCTTTCCTGTCTTCGCCCTCTCAAGATTTTTTTTTTTTTTATTCAGTTTTGTGGTTTAACAAGGGCATTGCGCTCAGTCCAGACATAGAGTAACTGTATAGGCTCTGCTTGCAGAGCCAGAGTATCGCATTTCTTTTCCTTCTGCCGCCAACTCCGTATTGGCGGAGAAGCCGGTCAAGCGGTCACATGCACCGAGCTGGATCCGACCGTCGTGCGGGAAAGCGACCTTCCCGGCGTCGAGTTTCGGGCGGATCATGTTTCTCACTTTGCGTTTGCGAAATATACATCCTATGCTAAAATAGAACGAACTTGAAGGTTCCTTGACCATTCAACATTATGTGTAGCCACTGGATACAGTATAATCGCTTTGTATTATAACGCGAGCGGTGTTTTAAAAATGCTTTCAAAGGCTGGAAAGAAGACGACACGGATGACGATCGCGTAGCTCCCGCATCCGGGGCTCTTGCAGAAGCGACAATAGCTTCCCGCAGTGCGGCCTTGTATCCAACATGGCCACCCTGGAAGCCCCATTGCAGTACTCTGGTCCGCAAGGCGGAGCATATACAGTTACCCTATCCAGACAAATAAAAATTTAGGTCAAAAGGTAAGAAACCACAAAATTTGACCTCGAACTGTCCTTTATCCCATTAGAGGAATCGCCCTTCGACAGAACGTCTCTTTCGACGAGTTGCCCTTCGACAAATTGGCCTAGTTGACAAATTGACCATCGATGAGCTGGCTGTCGACCAGTTGGCTTTCGACGAGTTGGCCGGATCCTATGTGGTGAACGTCGCACTCACGATGTCTGCCGGAGCCGCAATCCCGGGAACCGCCATTTTTTACCTGTGCTCGTCTTGGCTTTAGCCAACTTCTCATAACGAATCCTCCTCGGAGCAACGCAGACTCTTTGCGAACGCACGCAATTCCTAAAAAATAGCGTACGCAAAGTGTAAAATGTGGTCAGCGTTCGGCGCATGCGCAGTGGCGACGAGGCTATTCTTTGCGTACGCAAAGCTTTAGCGTGCGCATTGTAAAACTGGCTAATAGCTATGTTTACATGAATGCGACTTAGTTGCATTGGCTCCAGTTGTTGCATCGAATGCAATCATATAAATGGCATAATGTACTAAGGAAGTGCATCGCGTTCAAACCGCTAGACCTAGCAACCAAAGTAAAAGAAGGTCGCATCGCATCTTCATATGGGGAGGATTATGGGAAGGAGCTCCTGCAGGAGATAATGCTGAGAACAGGCAAGTAGCCAGAGGGGTGCCCATGCCATGCCCCCCCCCCCCCCCCCCCGAGAATCTTTCATTTTTGCTGACGCCTCCTCTCCCCCTTCCCCCTCATTACAACATTCTGACATGGGCGCCCCCCCCCCCCCCAAATCAAAATCCTGTCTACGTGCCTAGGCAAAAACCGTACACAATCTCGGGTGTCCCTCCGTAATTTTCTCTCGAGAACAAACACAAACTCTTCTTGCCATTGTTAATGAGCTGAATATTGGCGTCTCCAGCGAAATCAGCGCCGCGTAGCGGCAATGCCAAGAAGCTCAGAAAAGGAGGTCGTTTCTGTCGTCTGCTATCGCTGCTTGGTTCTTGTAGGCAGCATAGAAACAAACATTGTTTCCAGTAATTATTTTTATGCTTCCGCCGTGTCATTTTTACGCACTGACTAGAAGGCTCCTACCGTCAAAAAAAAAAAAATTACCGCATCTCCACGTGGTGAATGATGTTGATTGGGCCGAAGCGGCGTCTGCTCTGTTTTCATTCATGTCAGAAAGAGAATGTTTGGTATAGAACATGGTTGTATATGCATTTGACTGCAGCGCCCTCTCGTCTATAAACATTGAGCCAATGCATGCAAAGTTTAACGCGATTATATACGCATTTGACAGCAGCGCCCTCTCCTGTATAGACGTAAAGCGGCCACATGCAACGTTTCATCCATGACATCCCCAGCTCTTGAGTTACTACCACATATTAGAGCCCCCTACTCGTCCTGCAGTCGTGGCCGAGTGGTTAAGGCAATGGACTAGACATCCATTGGGGTCTCCCCCCGCACAGGTTCGAATCCTGTCGACAGCGCAAACATTTTTTCTTTTTATGTGAGAATGGACGCTGGCAGGACGGACGGACGTACAAGGCTGGACCCGAAGGAGCTTCGCCCCTAAAATCGCTTTGCCTTCATATGTAACACTGATCTTAAGCTGCAGCAGGCACGTAGCCGGGGGGGGGGCATAAGGCTTAAACCCTCCCCCCCCCCCTGAAATTTCTATTTTGCTGGGACCTTCTCTCGCCTCTCCCCCTCATACAGAAATTTGTCATAGGCAGGCCCCCCCAGAAACAAAATCCTGGCTACGTGCCTGCGCTGCAGTGAAAGAAATTTATGGGGGTCAGCGTGCTGAACGACAAAAACGACCTCCTTTCGTCCGCCACTTTGCCTGACCAGTGCACCCCCTATAGTTCGCTGGAGTCGCGAATAGCTGAGCTGCTCGGTGGGGGCGGCCCCCGCTATGGCCTTGCGCATCGGAGGTAGTTCCTAGGGTAAGTTGTAAGCAGGAATGGCGTCAAGAGCTCCAAAGGCTGGTACCGCAGAAAAAGTAGCTCCTACCTCAGCGCTGCTCCTGCTTGCACCGGAACCTTTCGTCCTTGTGGTCCAACCATGATAGAAGTAGCGGTAGTGTCTTGAAACCAGTTGGAAACAATCTTGCTCACCATGGCGTGTGCAGTATTGTTCCCTCTGTTCTAGAATGGCGAGGCCCAGAACTCTCAGTGCTTTCTTGCATCCTGTAACTTCTTGCAGAGCATTAAAGACAGTGGTTAAGATATTCATGCTCATCAGAAAGGGCTCCGCATGCGAAACACAGGCCAGATAATATGATTACAAAGTTCGGCTCGCGCCGGAAACGCAGGTTTAACTTTGAGATGTGACACAACATGGTGCCATCTTAGCGTAGGACTTGATGTGCATTAGCATGAATGTTGGCACATCAGCTTAGTTCTGAGAATAATTAAAGTCGACGCACTCAAGTCGCATTTATGTAAACGTGGCAAACCTGGACGAGATAAACGGGAATTGAAGGTAACAATACTAGGCAGGAGACTGAGGGAGAGGTAGAAATGAGACAGCGTGGGGACATCAGAATGCCGAGCTTTCGTTGGAATGATTGGTGAGTAGATCTAAACCTAGCTGCCTTTGTCTTCATTGCACTCGCCAAACAAGTTAGAACGCGGAACACCGGCATCTGGCGTTTTGCTCTTGCATCAGCATGTGTTCGACACATGTAGTGCAGACCAAAGCACCTGGCGTTAGGTCCACCCACTAATCATTCCAACCAGAGCTCAGCGTCCTGACGTGCTCTTACACTCTTGTCTCTTCCTCTCTCTCAGTTGCTTGGCGCATTTGACATACTGAAACCCGTGACAGGTAAAGGACAAACACAACTTCGCTATTCAGCAAATCGCCCCAGGCCACAAGTATACTATACTTTGTTTCAGCTTGGGTCCAGACGCAGCCGATGCTACAAGCGCGAGCTCCGGGCTTCCAGCGTCCCTGCCAAGCACGCGCGCTCGTGCAATGCAAGCACTACTCAGGGCCACACGCTCGCGCTCGTAGCATCGGCTGCGTCTGGACCCAAGTTGAAACGAAGTATAGTAGCCCCTTCTCTTGGGAAATAGCACGCGCTCGCCGGGCGGATTCTTGTGCCGCTCGTAAATCTGGAGCCCGTACAGCGCTCGCCGAGCGGCCGCGCTTTCAGACCACGCTATTCGTAGCGGGAGCTCGCGCTGCCACTTCGATGCATGTTCTGAAGTGCGCGCCCGGAGCAGTAGAGGGCCTCTGAAAACGCTCCAACCGATCCGCGGGAAATTGGCGAAGCGCGTCGAGCGAGCCGCATAAGTTCTCTGCGCTGTCTTTTTCGGAGGAGTTTAATCTGAAGTCACTCGCAACATTTCAGTTTCAATATATGTGTTGGCGATGTTGTGGCAGTCACGAAAGTGATTGTGCCAGTGCCACTTCGCAGTAGACAGTTACGTGGATATCTCAGGAATGCGGTGCTGTTACAAGCGCCGTTACGAGCATCGAGAGTAGGCGATGCTATACAAGGCGGTGCCGTCGCTCAAACACGAAGACGAGCCCGAGTGCGAAACAAGCGCTCGCTATTTGCCAGGGAAAGGGGCGATAGGTTAAAGCATAACTCAGCAAGCCCACGGCAACAGTGGAACACTTCGTTCTGAACAAAGAAAACAGTTCTGCTTACCGAACGTTTCCACTTTCCGTAGCCCTCCCGCTGCCAGCGAACGGTCACTGACTCGACGCGGCGTCTCCCAGATACCGTTTGACACTCCTGAACAAAGTACTAGTAAGAACAGTAAGAAACATTCGCAATTGAGGTTGTTAAAAGTAAAAAATGAGCGCGAACGTCAGAGCAACAACCAACGGCTTCGACGAGCGCAAAGCTATGGACGCCCGTGACAAGAAATGAACGGGGAGGTTTCAGTGGTAACTAGCGCCACCTGCCCTATGCGCCCTGTTTCCGTTTCGTTTTAAAAATCGAAAAGAGAAAATCGCTTTATCGGATACAAATATTACTTAAAAAACCACTAGAATCATCAGGAACCTTAATTTGAAAGGTACATTGGAGATAATTCTGTCTCGTTTTGGTACAAAATCGCTCTTTATTTTTTTTTGTTGCAAATGATGCCGTAATTTTGAACATAATTATTTTTGCACGTGATTAAATATAAAGATGGGCGACTTTAATTCACAGTATGATTTAAGTTGTTTGTGTGCCTAAATTTTGTTACTTTGCCTGTTGATATTTAACAAACATTTTACGCCATATCGAAATAAAAGGGCACGGCGAGATTGATGCGTTTTCCACCCATCGCAGATAACACGCCAGCTCGTTGTCCTTCTTGAGCATTGCACGGCGATCCGGTAAGCGAACAGTTCGAAAGCAGTCTGCCAGTGCCGTAGCCAGGAAATGTTTTCATAAAATGTTTTCCTTTGCTCAAACCATTCAAAAATAAAATGAAAATTATTCAGGAAAGAAGAAGAGAAATTGCACAAACCCACTTTTAGTTACTATTTTTTCTGTTTCTCAGGAGACAAAAATTCAACCTTTTTTTATCTCGTTCTTCCGATCTTTAAAGAGGGGAACTTTAATGTGGAACAACGAAAAGACGCAATCACAAAAAATAATAATGAGCTTTGAACAAAACAAAAAAAAAAGTCCAGACAGGCTCGCAAACTATTCCGGTGCGTTCACTTCTCTGCGGAACACTCGGATATCCAATGACTGAAAACCACGACAGAGTGCCAAAGAATAGCGAAGTTTAGAATACGATTAAACATTAAAACTGCTATGCGCACCGGGGCAACGAGCAATGAGCAGGAACTATGAGCGTGACGCTCATTGTTCCTGCGCACACTCTTCAGAAATGATCGTGCTATGGTCATGTTTCGGGTTCTTTCCGTTCTTCGTTGTCGTTTTACGACAAAGTGGCAGAGAGAAGTAGCCGTTTCTATCGTTTTGTGGGGTCTAAACATTTAGTGGAAACCGCCGTCGGTCGATAGAAAGAAGCGAGAGGACCCTTTCGGGGCTGTCTTGGACGTTCCCGTGAATGTTCAGAAGCGCAACCCCTATACTCCGTTCACCCTTGGCTGAGACTTAAGCCCGGTTCACACAGTTGCGTTTGACTGCGTTTGACTGCGTTGCGGCAGCGAGACACCAGGACATCCCTGCTGCTTATATCGCGTGCCAAGATGATTCCTTGAATTGGATTCCACGCTTCATACGAAGCACAGATGCGCCGGTGACTCGCTTTCGGTTCTCGCCGCAACGCAGTCAAACGCAGTCAAACGCAACTGTCTGAACCAGGCTTAACAGCTCCGTCTTCAGCACGAGCTTTCTGCCCTTGCTGACACAAGCCTGAACGCGAAGGCGCGCGCAAACAAAGCCCAGTGGCAGCCAGCGAGCTCGCGCTGAAGGCGGAGCTTCTGGTCTGAGCTTAGAACGGCGTAGCAAGCGTCCTGGGACGTTGAAGCTCTCAGGCACGTCTCAGGTATAGACCTTTTGCTGTCTTACCCAAGCATCAAGGAGAATGCAGGGATTGGTGTTCCACGCGCCGCACGTGCTGGCCTCAGCAGTAGTAACTTTTCCAAAGCAAAAACCTAAAACAAACGGCATCTTGCACGCGCGTTCGTCAATGCTTTCTTTTGGTTATGTACTTCGAATCTTTTATACAGGAAAGGCGTGCGCGTGTGGCGCGTGGAACACCAATCCCTGCATTCTCCTTGATGCTTGGGTAAGACAGCAAATGGTCTATTGATTCCGTCTTCGGAGTCTCGAGAACGAACGTTCCGCCTCAGCGGTGCTAACGGGCATGGTGGCCAGGATTTGCAGCAGGCGGTTTGCATTAGAGTACAAGACCTGGGGACCAAGGCAAGTTGTCTCTACCACCAAGACGCGCTAAGCGGTGCGGTCCCTTCACATCTGTGTCCAAACCAGAACTTCCTCAGACAGTTTGTTTAATGAAACGAATGCTCCGCACAGACATGGTGATTTGCCCAAAACCGAGGATTGCGACATTGAAACCGACGTCGCATGGCCATGACATCGCTCTCGCATAGAGCGGACGATGCTGCCTGACGTGAATGTGCCGACTCTGTTGGAGACGTTGATGGCACGCTTGAAGTTGTAGGTCAATAATTATTCTTGAAAAAAAGCGTTAAGCGACAGCTTTGGCTATTGAACTGATTTTTGAGAGTCTATATACGTAAAGGAACTTTCACGACTCAGGTGTTGAACGCAAGATTATAAACATCACTCACTGCAGCGATTAAAGAAGTAAACTAGGTACGCTTTGAAACCAAAGAATTCTGGGCATTCCAAAGTGGCTTCCAGGGTGCATAAGCTGCCGCCTTTCTCTCCCGATTCATTTTTTTTTTTTTTACATTTTGGTTGGCGTATTATTGAAATTAAAGGAGTACAGGCGAGTGACCCCAAAAACAAAAAAAAGACGGGACGAAAAAAAAAAAAAGCTAAGCTGTTTGTCATTTTGTCGTCCGGTTTGTAGGGTTTGCAAAGTCAGAGAATTGCTATTTTGAAATTTTGTTTCGCTGCCCTGGTAGTGGCGTGGAGTCCTTGAGACTCAAAGAGTAGGGGAACTTTAGTCAAGCCGCCTGCCTTTTCCGAGGCGAGGCCAGCGTCCTTCGAGGTCAGGATTTCGCGGCTTATGTGACCTCAGGAGCGGAGTCATTCGCACCTGCGGGCCCGAAGAAAGGCTTCGGTTGCTAAAAACACTGTCGAGTTCGGCGAGAGCTCTTCGGAAAGCCGGAGCCGGACTTGCATTTCTCACGCTCACGCAGTCCACGGGCAGTGTTGCCTTCTTCGTTTTGCTTTGGAACGTTGTGGGTCCGGCTCCTCGCCGTAGTGGGTTGTCGAACAAAAAAAGAAACACACACAAAACAAGAAAAAAAAAACTGGCAGTGGAAAAGGGAAAGATAAAAATTATGAAATTTCGGGGGTGTTTCGACCCTTGAAGACGCACTGGCTACGCCACTGTCTGCTTTACCACCGCGGCTAGCGCGCTCCGACGAGCCAGACGAGCTGCCATTTTGCGCATGCGCGTCTTCGTGGCAACCGCGTCGTCTTTACACATACCGTATGTCGGCTTCCCAGTTTGTACCTTTTCGTTCTCGTGGTTTGGACACGCTTCAAAACAACGATTCGGGGCAGTGGTTAGCAGTTCGAAAACAAACAAATGTTGGGGGATAACGAGTGCAGACCAGCATTTATTTTCTCCAAAATCTCGCACAAATGTGACAAAACACAAATCATACTATCGCGTTTGTCGAAGCTAGCTGCTTGGCAGATTTGCCGGAGTCGTGCCAGGCGACTCTGGTGATTCCGCCGGAATGCTTTGATGAAATCGATATTCCATAGCGACCTCATTCTGACAGAAGGCCAGTCTGTTATCATCATAGTAGGCTTTCACCACGCCGATTCAAGAAACTGACACCGAAGAGAGCGGACGAAGCCTAATTACGCAATGTACGCGTTTGAAATTGTAGCGCACTTCACAGAACCTTTACGAACAATGCAAAATTCAGTCCCACTTTCATCGCGTACCGCTACTATCGTTTACCTAGCCGAGATACTCCAGATGAAAATTTCTGGCCGGCAAATGGTTCAAATGTTTCACTGGGTCCACCGTTCTCGTACATTCGATGACGCTTGTTTCGATCGGAACGGCGGCCAATGCGAACGACTAGCACATAATAAAATATAGCACACACATTAGGTCATACTTAATTCTAATGAACTCTACCTTTGGCGCGTCACGAAGCTTCCCGCTTTTGCCGGCACCTCACCAACCACCACCGGCTGTTAGGCCTATGGGCCCGAGCTCGTTAGAGATAGGCCTAACGGCGGTAGCACATCCTCGGAGCAGTCCCCGTCCACGCGCACAATCGCCCAGTCGAGCGCACGAACGTTAAATATGCACACCAGCACGGGAAAACGTGGACAGCAGACGACACACGGCAAGAACGGCAGGTTCAGATCGCAGAAATGAGCGCCTCGAGCACCACACTGGCCCCAGCTGCCCCGAATTCCCGAATGGGGCGCTCGCGCGTGGGCTTCTGGGTAGTCACCGCCGTCGGGCAGCGCTCTCCGCGCTCGTCGACAACGCGAATAGAGCATTCTTGGCGGCGTCATGCAGTGTTCGCGCTCGTCACTACGAGTGCACAAAAATTGAGAAAGCTGCCACGCGCCACCGACCTGTACGCACCCGAACTCGAGTAAACCAAGAAAACACATCCTACGTATCCATCCGTGGATCGCACCATGTTTATTTACTTTTTTCCTGCTGTGGCTCGGAATCGGGCAGAAATCTGGCCCCGCCAGCTACGGACGCAGGTATTTCCAGAGAGGGGAAGGGGGGGGGGGCGGTCAGCGTATCAGATGTTTTTTTAGAACACCCCTCACCGACCCCCCCCCCCCTTTTTTTTTTCCCAGCCCTAAATTTTTACGCATGCACACATCAAGAGGGGATCAGAACATCCGGACAGACCCCCCCCCCCCCCCCCACGCACACACACACACCCCTTAATCCGCCACTGGGCCCCGCCAACGGCTCGCTTATCCTTTTGAGATTACGTGACAGCTTTTTCGAGAGGTCGTTGGCTGTGTTGTTCGTGAAAACCCAGGGAGATGCAGACGAGCGTTTTTCGGCCCTGTTCAGACGTCGAATCCATTTCACGAAACTCGTTTCGCGAGTCAAGATGCGCCAGAAAAATGCATCGTGTAAAAGGGCCTTAAAACAACATACAATGGTTGCACTACACTTGCGTCTGCCCGAAAAGAACTGTATTGTCTTCTGCTTCCCCATAGTACCCCCAACCTTTAGGTATTCGCAGATTGAGCGAAAAGTTCGTATTTTGTGATTGGTTTTTCACTGATGTAATATTTGGTGTTCGCCGGCGTCGGAATTTCGGACAAAAACCATCCCCAAAACGCTTTGGACCCATTATAACGTCCCCTCCCACGACGGGAAACCCGTTGGTGCCAGAGCCGGGACTGGGCGGGACGGGGGAAACGTCGGCTGCGTCAATGGCGGCCGATCTCCCGCAGTCGGGTGGACGGATGGGAGTATTTTCAACTCCCATTTCGTCTTGCGGCGTGTTGAGGCACAAGAACTCCAGTTTAAAATGGGAGTCAAATCAGGTGATGTCGCTTTTATACCCCGTCCCTTAGCAACCAGAGTAAAGTGGTGGTTTCTAGTTTCTATACTCCCATGTGCGGGAGTGAATGCTTTAGGCTTGGGAGTTTAATCGGCATCTGATTCTTTAAAACTCCCATCCGGGCTACTTCTCGTTTACAGTGTAGACGCTTCGCAGACGACTGGTCCCGACGTTGTCCGAACTGGAGAGCCGGGATGCGTAACACTGAGGCCCTTGTGAAAGGCGACATTCTAGCCTGGGAGTATCCGAGCGCACAGACGAGACGTTCGCCCTCATTTGCCTTTGCCTGTGAATGCACAAGTAAAAACTCGCTTCCTTCGCACGTATATGCGTGTTCCGAGTGCAGCCCTCTCATTGGTACATATGACACGGGGGGCGGGCACACACCGAGGGGGCGTGTTTACTAAAGCTTCTTGGGAATCTCAGTGCTTTCAGATGACGAACCACGTCTTCGCGATTTTCGGGACGATCGGGTATGTTATTCCGCTTCCGGTGTAGGAGCTTACGTCACCGAATGGGACTCGGGCAATAATGCACTGACTATGCCAATTTAGGGCCGCTGCTGTTTGGCGGAGTGCAAGGAGTGGTTACTTATTCTTCATCTGTGGTCTCCTTTTCTGTTTAATTTTCTGCCAGCTTTCCATGAGGGGTTTAAATACGGTACTGTTTTCATCAATGAGGCCGGACAGGAGATAGCGTCTGTTTGAGCTTAGCTGGGTACCAAGGTCTTAGACTTTCACCGTCAGCTCTCTTGTCTCGAAAGAACTGGCGAATGTTCTTCACCCCCGACTTCCTAGAGAGCAATGGCGTCACTCAACACGAACGCAGGGCTTTCCTGGCGTCATATAAGAAAGAGTTCCATGGTGCTAATACTTTGCAGTATTGGCATCCTGAAACCAGGTTCCGCCTAAAGGGTATGACACACGAGCGCACGACGAACCAAAAATCACGCAATAAAGTTGAAAGCTGAGCTATACCCGTTTTCACCTCAAGAACCATAGTAAAACAAGACCGACGCTCCTCGCGGAGCATCACTGATTCCCATTTTTATGCAGATAATTAAGATATATGCGGCTGAATTCTAGATTATATTGTTATCTTATCAACACGTACCGTTCCAAACGCCAAAAGCATCGCTTTTTCCTTCGATTACCAAATCTCGCAAGAACTATTTCCCGCCGCGTATGAACAATGCGCAAAAAGTTGCTTTTTCTTGAGGTGAAAACGGGTATAGTTGGTAGTTGTTGTACATGGTGATGAAAAAACAGGGCAAAAGACAGGGTCAAAAAGGGAACATACACGACAGGACAGCGCTTAATCTCTCGTGTGTATTCCTCTTTGGTCCTTGTCGCCCTGTTTTTCCATCACCATGTACAACAATCACGCCAAAAGCCGGAACTTCAAAAATGTTCCATCCAATTTCTTCAAAAATAAACCACGCGGGAAGTTTTGTTGTAGAGAAATTCCTAATAAGATTTAACGGAACCACACTCGCAGTGCCAATGAACTAACCTCCTTTTCCTGTGCTAGAGAGGAACAATTTTCTCCGTTTCAGATGTTAATGGAATGTTCGGTTCCTTTTTTGTTTTTGTTTTTTTTTTCGGCCCAAAAGGGTCGATGCAGCGATTTTCGGATTTCGGCCCAATAATTGGAGGATTTTATGTCGGTCATATTTCTAGAATGAAAAATAGAAAACTGTTCGTTCTTCCAGGACCTAACTTTTATTGAGCGAGTGAAGCAAGTTCAGGTTTCTGCTTGTTCTTAGTTTTTGCGCCTTTTTTCGAAACACGAGCTCAATGACGCGGTTGACGGAGACGCAAAGCTTATGTAGTTGGCTTGTGTTTTTAAGCGCCCTTAGCGAGCGCAGTACTGCAGTGATAACTCACCCCGCCAGCGATCGTATCCTCTGATTCGATGCCATTGAACAGCACGACCAGTCTACACAGTAGGTCATATGGGTCAGTCGTGGCCTGCGCTGCCCCTACATTGGAATTCAGCTGACGATGACTCTTTCCGCAACGCGCTACCTGCTCGATCCTTGCAGAATCAGCATCTTGCGGAGAAGGATCAATGACATTGCAGATGACTACCCTCCCCCCCCGTGTTGCGACTCAGCACCGGCTGCATCTAACCAGGATGCTGTCCGTCTCTCGGCAATGCTTTCAGGCCGGCATCTACGAGTGTATAAAATACGACCCACTTCATCTCCAAAATAATCGAGGCGCGACATAATTTATGAAAAGTCTTGCTGGCACTGCTATGACTAGCCAGAGCGGAGTTGTGGAAGCAACCGATAAACCTCTTTCGTAGCTTTCTAGCAATTAGGACCATGAAGGGAATCAATTTCTCCTCCATCGAGCGCATGGTTGTAGCGAAGCAACAGGCCGTATTCGCTCAGCAGATATAAATCCGACTACTCACTAAAGAGATACCTCAACGACATTTGAAATATACCTGCCGTATTCAGAAATAGGCTGAATATGATAAACAATATCCGTGAATGGCAATCGCACGTTTATATTTTGAGCCTGATGGCTGTATTTTTCGTTATAAACGACCCACTCTGGCAAGCGCTCGGAGAACAGCCAGCGGAGAGCACGTCACATCCGGCGCAATCTCGACGTAGTCTTTCTCGTGATGAGCAAAGCTGCGGCGAGGCTGACGTCGTCAGGATGCCCTAGCGGCTAGCCGTTCCAGCCACCGAAGCGGTCGAAGCACGCAACAGATCGGGCCACCGTAACTAACCGCAAAGCTGCTTTGGTGAGAATTTTTAGTGACGGGTTAATCTTCTACAATCTTGTAGAGGAAAAATAGCGACGTCTGGGTCACACAAAAGAGACTCCTGTTGAGTGTGGAGTTCCTCCTTCCCCTCTTCTCTTGTGCTGGCTGTAGAGCTGTCGAGATGAGGTCAGGTTCAAAGCATGTATAGTTCTAGGCGAGACAGTTATCATCACTACCTGTCAAGGTTCCTAGACGGGCATTACAAAGGACGCTTCAGCGACATCCACCAGGTGCTGTTTAATAATCGTTTAATTCGTTTTAAAATTTATTTTCGTGTCTTTTTTTCAATAAGAGATTGGTATGTCTCATGTGATACTGCTCCTTTGAACACGTCTATACTTCGTCTCACCTTAGCATGGACTAACCGCGAATGCTGTGCTAGCGCGAGCGGCTGGACTTGACTGCCTTGACTGGAGCACTCGCTGCACGAGCGCTCGTTCAGCCGCCGAGGCTTCATTCGAAGCAACTAGCACGCGCTTTTAGCACGCGCGGCTAACAATAGTCCATACTAAGGTGAGACGAAGTATAGACCAAAAAATAAGCGCCGAAAGTTCGCTGTAGAATCCCTTTAACTTGTCCGCTAGCATTCCCGTTGTTAACAGCAATTTTTGTAAAGCCGGTGTCACACTGCTTATACATCGTACAAAAGATAGTCCGCATACAGATTCGAACTCGAGTCACCGGGAGATCCGCGTGCTTCGAATGCCGCATGGCAATGAGTTGAAGGAGAAACTTGGCGCGCGGCATTCGAATCACGGATATTGCGGCGACCCGCGTTTGCAGACTGTCTTTCGTATGATGTATGAGCAGTCACCAGTGTTACCCCGGCGTAAGCTTGCACAACACCCGGTCACAAAATTCATCTGCTTTCTGGACCTCGGCAAGCTCTTCCTTGCTTACCACTTCACGCCAAGTCACAATACTCTGCTCGCTCGTGCAGTGTCCTAAAACTGCGACGATACCCGATCTGGGAGTCGGCGGTATGTCCTGTTCACGTGCAACCGGACTCCATGGTGTTCTCGGCTGGCAGGGGTGCAATGAGCGCACCCAGGTCCTGCAGGGAAGCTTGGATCGATTTTCCATCGGAGTATTCCGAATATATTGACGTCGGGACGTTCAACCGCGGTCGGGGCACAGGCGTAGACTCGGCATTCCCAACATCACCGAAAGCGTTACTAACGCTGCCGTCATGACGGGCTGGAGCTCACCGACGTCTCCCACATCTGCCGCGGCAGCTGCTGGGGTCCCAGGCTCCGACAGCATTCGGGGAAGCCCATTACTCCGCTCACCGGAACACGTCCTGCGGCGTCTGACCCTCGCTGAGCCTCGCTCTTGGACGAAGCGTCCCTATGCTCGACCTCGTATAAACGGGTAACGCGGCACTCGCTATAGCGAGCGCTCGGCGAGTTGGGTGTGCCGTTCCCCCCAAATGGTTGAGGAACACATCGAGTCCAAGGGACGACCAAGGGACGACCGAAAGACATGGCCAGCTGATCAGGTGCGTTCCATATTCGAGTGCCAGACAATGACGGTGCCCACATTTGCCAACGCCCGACCAGGCCCCGCCTTGACCACCCCGAAAGAGATCACAGAACGCAAGGTACGAAGGACTTTCCTGTCTCACAGCAGGACGATCTTGAGGTGGCGCCTTGTCCTTTCTCGCTTCTTAACCTACCGCCCTCGTCTCGTCCGATGTCCCCCGTCGTTCCAGAGGACTAATAACAAACGAGGTCGCCGTTGCCAGACCGTGCAGCGGAAGAGGACTGGTTCCACGCGTTCACGTTGCTGCCCCGCTAGTAAGAGGGCAGAGGCAGTCCAGCGAGAGAAGAGCAGCCAGATAAGCGTCCGGTGGGTGCGATCCTGTCCGCACACAATGAAAATTCGAACGGCGACGACGGCGGTCGGCAGAAAAGACCTGCTGGAGAGATTGTTCGCTAGCCTGCACATCGATCCTCTTCGCAACTTATTTCTGAATACTTGCGGAGCTAGTATTTCGCGGCATACTTTCATCGTTTCCGACGCGCGAAAATACGTCGGAAACGAAGAAAGTATGCCGAGGACAATTTCGCGAGTTTTAAATAGAAAGCATTTGTAAGGAAGTGAGTTGAGCTAATCACTAGCTGTGTTAATCATGAATCATATATTTGGAACGCTGCAGCTGGGTAATACATTTTATTTAAGGTATTGATTATATGAACATGCGAATCTTAATATATAAAAATGTATCTAAAAACGTAATTATTATACATTATATTTTATATATACCTATTTATTATATACTCATTTGCAGAAGAGCATAAGATTATCACAGAGTCCCAGTTAGGGTTCACGAAGATACGTTCGACTTAGCTCGCGTTGCTGGAGCTTAAATAATTTATATTACGCAGTTTTGAAGACAAGAATGTATTATAGGGGTATATTTATAGATTTCACCGAGACATTTGATTTCATAAACCACCAACTGCTTCTTAAAAATTCTTTGTATGGATGGAATTGGGGGACATTCGGCGCACCTATAAATCTGTAAAATGTGAAGCAGAACAAGGTACCAGTCTCCGACCTTTGCTTTTCGATATACGCATATAGATTACATTGTAAACATTGTACTACAGGCGAGATTTATCATTTACGCTGATGATTGATAGCAGCATCTTTTTGTCGGCTCCAGATTATAAGGTCCTCAGGTGACAAGTGCGTCAGCACGCCTTCGATTTTAGTAAGTGACAAGGAAGTTCGTTTTCTAGATGGTTTTGTGTAGACACATTGAACTGGTATGAATGTTTAAATCCTTGTCATCTGTCTTTTGTGTTTATCGGTTGCTTTTATCACATGGGATTAGTAAGATAGGAAAGATCGTTCACGCATGTGTGCTGAGTGGTTTCCGTCGTTTAAATCAGTTGAAAGTTAGCGCGAGTCCATATTATACGTGTTTCTTTTTCGTCCGTGATTTTTGCGCTTTTAAGTCCTCTTGAACATGGAGATTATATTACTTCAAATCTTGCTTGTATCACTGCTATATTTTATAGGCATCGTCTAATTCTTACATTAAGCGTCAAGTTACTCTTGTATGACACTTTATCTGTACCTCATTGGAACCACTGTCATCAAGTCTCGGGTACCACAGCAAAAACAGATCTACACAAAATATTTTATAACAGAGAAGAGCATTAAGACTTGTATTTAAATTGCCCTACAATTTTAACACACACACCATATTTGTAGATATGGGGTATTTTGAAAACGCATGATCATAACGGATAAAGACTTTGTACGAAATATTAACATGACTATCTCGAGATGCATAGTTTATTATTGACGCTGGCATCGCTCAAAAGAAATCCATTAACACATTCCCCTCGTCATTTTAACTTCTGGATAGGGAATCTATATCGTACAGGTTATGGCCTTCAAATGATTTAAATGACCCTGCCGACATGTATTAAACACCCTTATTTTAACGTAATGAATTGTAGCGCACGTGAGTTTCGTGAACACTTTCTTTTTAAAATAATTTTCTGCTTACTCATGTGTATCTGCTCCGAATTCTTTAGGTTTGTAAGTTCTCATATTGTATGAATAAGTCAGCCTATTTGGTACACTGCTGTATATATATGAGAGTATAATTCCCAATAAAAGTTGTGTATTTAGTTTACTCTGTGTCAATCTTTTTTTTCTCTTTATATATATACTTTTTTTTAAACTGCCTTACTTTGTTTTTGTAAAAGTTTCCAGTATACTTATGTCACATCTCTTTACCTGTTAGGGTAAAGAGATGTTTAGGCAGCTTTTTTTGCCAACTCCTACCTTATGTATTTAGGCGTGTGGTGAATGCTGATGATTATTATTCTATTATATTTCAAATACGCTAACTACCGCGCGTAGAAAGGACGCGTCTTGGAGCCGACAGGCTAGATCGCCCAGTGCATTGTTAGTCGTTTTAAAGCCGGCATATTGTGACGTTGGTGACGTTATCTATCGCAGGCCTGCGGCCTTAGGTGGCGTTGGTTCTGCTCACGCGTTTGTTCTCCGGAAGGAGACTAAAAGGAGGAGGAGGGGGAGGAGAAAGGAGGGAGCTCCTTCAGCTGAGTCGTACGGCGCCACATTGGCGGCAGTCGCCGACGCCATATCGATTGGGCCGAGATGCTCTCGCGTCAACCGACGCTTCTACGGGTTTCTTCTTTTGCCTTTCGGTCGCCGTTGGGCCCTTTTTATTTTGGCTGAGCGGGCGCCGTTGTGTTGTCTGCTCGCTTTATTTGCGCCGGCGCGGGGGCCCCTCATTGGGCGCCACTTTGGATTTGTGGGGGCTTAGAGTTGTCCGTCCTTCTCTCCCACCCCTTTGTTTGGACTTGGGTGGCGTCCAGTCTGGCGATGCAAACGGATGTAGCTGAGTTACTTTGTTGCGCTTTGCGCCAGCGCCCCGCCTCGGTTTTGCGCTTTTTGAAATGTTACAGAGACGGGAAGAGCGCCTTTTGAAGCTGCCGTTCCGGTCGTCTCTGTGATCACTTTTCTTTATGCTTCGCCCTCTTATTTCCTTAGGCCCGTCGGCTGACGCGTTTTGGTGCCCCGCCGCCACGATTGTATTTGGCGAGGCTTTCTTTTGTTCCTTGTTCTAGGGTTATCGAAAATTGAGCATTTCACGAGCTAGATGTGGCTCCTCTTTTTTGTAATGTTGCCTAGAGAAGGGCGAAGGTGAGGCGTAGCGATCAAGTTGAATCCTACTGTCCGATTGAAAACGTTAAGATCTGTCTGACCTTCGATTCAATCGCGGAGCACTGCAGTCAAATTTAAAAATGAGTCTATGGCATTTACACCCCCTGAGCCCTGGAAAGAAAAGGTTTGTCCGCAAATAGTCTTCGCAGTTGCCCATACGTGGATGCGCTATTTACCTCAAAAAGTATACTGCATTTTTTATATAAAACTTGACCATGTGCTCCCTTCAAAGCATTTAAAACGAGAGAGCGTGATGAATAACTGAATCCCATACACTTATACGTCGGTCGTCATTGTAGATTATGTTTTTGGACATCAGAAACTCATTGTTGCGTGTTCTAATGACACCAGTACAGCCGCCGCGGCTGTGAAGTGAGGCCTTATTTACACAGTTTGAGACCCAAACCGCGCCGCCGGATTCGAAATGTGCCGAAAGACGATGTCCTACGTCTCCGGCGCTGAGGGAAGACGAGAGGTGCCGGAGTCCCGCCCCAACGGGGCAAGACCAACCCCAAAATAGGAAACTTTCGCTTAATCTGGCGGATTCTCGAAAGTTGGGTGTCCATGGGCACGGCCGCGAGAGGGTACAGTGCCCCAAGGAAGAAGCCAACGAAGCTCTTTCGGGAGGGATCGGGACGACGCGCGCGTTGTGTGTTGTTTCTGGCTCCTGAACAACGGGCATACAGAAATTTGGATTTACCACTGAGCTACTGCTCAAAATGGTGAGACGACGTCGGTTCCTTTACGATAGACGTAAATGCGATTTCAAGGAAGAACAGCGAAAGAAAAGAAAATACGATGGTCGACCATCGGGGAACAAATGTGCCATAACGAGGGACTGATGTCAAACGTGCTCGTTGTGCTGTCTTGTCGTTTTTGTTTCGAAAAGTAGAGACAAATAAAATGTTTTCAAACATGCAAGATCATTATCGCCGACCCAAAGGCAAGTTCCAGGGAAACAAAAGCAGATCGTCCGCTACATTTCGTTATCGACGCTGGCACAACGTAGTCACAAAGAGGCCCCCTTACAAGATTGGTTATAGAGATCAAGGGAAGTGTGAAATTGCGTTCGACATTAATGGGATATACAGGTTGTACAGTCGTACATGATACAAAAGTTCAACGGAGAATTTGAAAGACAAGTGCAGAAAGGTTTCTAGGCTAGTTAACGCAAGCTACCGCCCAGTATAGTGGGCACAGCTGCCAGAGCCGCCAGCATCCATCCGTCCATGTAGCCACTGCCGGCAGCTTCGTCGCCGCTGGTTCCGAGCACTTCGCCGTCTCCCCCACCGTCCGGATTACGGTACCGCGTCCCGCTTGCGCCGGGACGGGGCGAGGAGACGGCTGTAGTGACTGAGGCCTTAGTAAACAATCTATAGAGCCTTTTCTGCAAGTGCGCCGCCATCTTGGATTGACGTCACTTCCAGTATGGGCGAAAACATTGGTTTGCCTTTGCCACGCCAATAAAAGGCATTAAGGATATAAGCGTAACCGTCACACTTTCTCGCTTTTGCCTCCCCTTCATTTTTTTACTATTTGCAGGTTGAAACGTTGGATTATTTTTTCGTCGCCCATACCGGATACGCCTATTATGGTGGCTGGGGACGAGAGTACACAGAAAAGGTCTATAGGGTGGTTTCCCGAAACGTTCTAGGAGTACCGCTATGCTACGCGCCGTCATGTTGACGAACCGCGTTCACCACTTTCCCCATCTTTTTGCATGCAGACGACTATATAGTTAGTGGCGTCAACTTTGGTGCTGGTGAAACGTGTTAAAATTGGCTTCACCGACGACAGAACTCTATAAGTTCGGCCAGGGATGTGTTTTTGCCGCATGAAGCCATAGTTCCGATGTTTTCTTTTGTTTTGCCCTTTTGGAGTCGTCTAGGCGGCATCTACTAGCTCCGATTTTGGACACCACGAAACCGAGATCTGATTTGTCTAAACGTATAGAGGTATTTGGCGCACAAAGTAGAGAGAAGAAGAATAGAACAAAAAAGAGCGACACTCACAACTATGTTTACTGGCAGGAAAAATAAGAGAAAGAAAAAGACAAAATGATCTACTGCGGACTCGTGCATCTACCACCAGCCCATGAATGACACTGGCTCGTTCATCCAGGATTGTGTGGGCCCTTCATTGTCTGTTGAAGGAATTCTTTTTCCTTGTTTGACAGGGCCACGGATTCTTCACTAATACAGTTCCTGTCCTCACACAGGATGGGGAAGGCCTCCAGCACCTCGCGGGTCAATTTGTCGTTGTTCCTCCTCAAGATGTTTGTCTCGCCGAATAACGGTAAGCATGTATGTAATGGATTGGAAGATGTCCGCTTAGTGAAGCCTTCAAGGAGTAATAATGCTCACGGAGTCGACTATTGAGGTGTCTGCCCGTTTGGCTCATGTAGCTCTTGCCACGCGGAAGTAGTATCTTTTATACGACGCCCGAAGCGCACGGCAGAAATTGCTTTGCATGCTTCTTGGTGCACTTGTGTTTTGTGGTAGCCTCAGCATGCGAATTCACTCTACGGCAAATTTGACTCATTTTGTTGCGGTGCTGAAAATACTAAGTATCACTTGCCGCCAACCGTCGTCGACTTTCCGCCATTAGCACCTGCGGGGCTAAGTATACTGAACTAAGCATGACTCCCCGCCAACCGTGGCCTGCGGATTAAGTATGCTGGAGTAAGTATGACTCTCCGCCGACGACCACCTGCGGACCAAGTATACTGAACTATCAAAATAGTTTGATGGCCTAGTTGGTTAAACATAGTACAAAAATTAGCGCTACAAAATGATGATAAGGTCTCAGTTTTTTATTGTAATTTACATAGTCTTCGGAAAAACCTAAATCTTTTAACTTCGCATACTTCCCAGCACGTTCTTCGTTTTTCTGTAGTTGCAATAAGTGAAACTTGGCTTACAAAGCAATGAAACTGTTATTTTGCATGGTTACAATTTGTACTTTTTTTCAAGAAATCCAGGTGCAAGAGGCGGATTCGTTGCTTTTTTTTTAATAAAAGAGAATACTGACTTTCAGGTTCTATTCCCTGCCTCTATTGAGGACGTTGCTATTGAAGCCCCTTTCCAAAAACTTGATCGTGACGTAATTGTCAGAGTAGTGTACCGACCCCCAAGTTCCTTGATAACATTTTTTCTTGCCGAATTTAGGTCAATTCTTACGATGTTATTTAATAAATTGAGCGACCGTGTTGTAATTGTTGGCGATTTTATTATTAACTTGGCCGGTAATGATCACAATAGCTATTCCCTTCTTCTAGAATCCTTTACTTACACAATCATATTACTGAACTCAGCCGCATTACTAGCACCTCCAGTACATTAATAGATCGTGCTCTCTGTAATATGCATACGGGTGTGTACGCTGGTGTACACTCAAATGCAATGACTGACCATTTGCCCATATTTCTTGCCGTACAAAAACGGCTCAATACAAAACTAAAGCATCGTCGTGAACGGAAGACTAAAAAAGATTACGGACAACTTCGTAGGTTTTAGAACAGCAAGATATCTACGAAGCTTATAATCCCAACATTCGTATCTAATGTCCCAATTTCGAAGCTACTCTAGAATGCGCGATAATGCTCAGTACTGTAAAAAACAAAAACATAAAATAAATACAATATGCCAGTCTGCCCCTGAATGACTGGCCAAGTTCTAGCGACACTAAACAAAAAAGATAAGTGGTATCAATAAATGGAAATAACACAAACATAGTAATTACTTTTTAAGCCAGATTAAATATTTCAGAAATAGATCGTTCTTTTTTTCTGATGAGGAAAAGAAAGAAAGAATATTACTCAACAAAAATTATGCAGGCGATTGGAAGCACTAAAATAATCTGGGACATAGTCAATGACGCTATAGGCCTTCGCGCAAATCTGCATGTATCACCTGATCTGATTTAACGAAGTACGGTAGACAATTTGAACGAATATTTTATGAATATAGGGCCTCTCCTAGCAGCCCAGCTGCCATACGTTCATGACCCCTGTATTCATTGACACTAATTGTAAATCGCTTTGTAATGCAAAACATTCAAGTGAATGAAATTATATCAACAGTTGGAAACTTCAATTAGGTAAAGCCGCAGGACTATATACTATTTCAGTTACATAATTAAAGACAATATTGACATATTAAGTATTCATCTCCTACATGTGTTCAATCATTCAATGGAAGTCGGAACATAGCCTCACGAAATTAAGGTAGCTAAAATAATACCTATTTATATAGACGAAGACTCGTCTGCACCGTCTAGTTATAGACCAGACTCAGTTTAAAACATGATCAACACAATTTTTGACAAAAAAAGCTCTGCAAACGTATAAAGCACTTCTAACTAAAGTACTCTATTTTCTGCCCAAATCAGCATCGGTTTAGATCTAATAGATCAAAGTCTTCAGCCGCTTTTGTGTTAACTCAACTTATTTACCGAACTCTTCACGGCAATAAGTTCGCCGTTGTTGTATACTTAGATATAAAAAAGCATTTGATACAGTTAATCACGATATTTTGCTTAATAAACTTTATAATTATGGCTTTCGAGGAAACAAGTTACAGCTCTTAAAAAGCTATCTCTCCGATTGCACACAGTGTGTGTAGTAATAAAAGAGTTTGTCTACACCTCAAACGGTGTCAACCGGTGTACCCCAGGGCACGGTGCTCGGACCCATTCTTTTTTCACTTTATGTAAATGACTTTCCATCGTCTTTAAAGTACTCAGAGGTATTAATGTACGCCGACGATACGGCTGTGATGGTAAAAAGGTTGGACTCGGGATTCCGACACGGTGGATGTGAGGAAAATGTATTATTGGAAAAGAATCGGTATAATGACGTTATTGTGACCATGAAAAATATAAACAGAAAGTCAAGTCTGGGGTGTTCTGCTCACTCGCCGGTGCACTTCTGTTGTTGTAGGAACCTCGGATGTCCTAGGCGTTTTCCGGATGGCGACGGCTCGGTGTTCGGTGCCGGCGGTGGTTCCCCGACAAGCCTGGTTGCTGCCCCCACAGGCCTCAGACGTCCGTCCGGGACATTACTTGGCTGCTGGGGCCCACGGCGTTGAGCTGCGTCCGTTCCTTCTGTGTCCAACCCCAAAACACCGCACTGCACGAGCTTGCCTGTGCCATCACATCTGCGATGTTGTCTTCCTTTTCTTCTATGTCCCGTTCACATCATCACAATTATCCCCCTGTCAAGAAAATTGTTCACCAGTACTCTAGAAAATTATCTACGAAAACCACCAGTCACATTATCATGAATCTTACAACCAAAACAATTGTTAAAACAAAAGACGACAAAAACACAAAGTTTCGTTGTTGTTTATCCCTTTACGTCTTGTGGGCAGTTTATAGGTGGCTTAATTAGTCAGCCCCAACGTTCTGGCTGCCCCTAATGTAGGTCACATGAAAATCGTGCTCGGCGAGTAACAAACTCCATCTCAGCACACGACTGTTCAGCTGCTTTGCTGAGTGAATGAACTCCAATGGCTGATGGTCACTCTGGATCGTAAAGTGCTTGCCAAACAAAAAGATACGAAATTTTTGTATCGCCCATACGAGAGCTAAGCACTCGCGCTCAATGGTGGCATACGCAACTTCTCGTGGTAGCAGCTTCCGGCTTGCATAGGCAACAGGGTGCAGGACTTCAGCGTGCTCTTGCAGTAGCATGGAACTCAGACATTTTTCTGAGGCATCTGTTCTTAGAATGAATGGTTTCGACAAGTCCGGGTACTTCAATATCGGCTAATTAGAGAGGAGCCGTTTCAGTTTTTTAAAGGCTTTCCCGTGTTTTTCTTTCCAGATAACTTTGTTGGATGCTCTTTTCTTTGTCAGCTCTGTTAGGGGGAACGACGTTTCCGCGTAATGGGGAATGAACTCCCTGTAGTATCCGGTTAACCCCAAAAACGATCTCACTTCGGTCTTCGTTTGGGGTCACGTAGCGCCTTGAATCTTCTCTAGAGTCTCGGTTAAGGGTTCGAACGTTCCTTGTCCAACGCTGTGATCTAGAAACGTTATCTTGGAGACGCCAACCTCCGTCTTCTTTGGCTTGATTGTCAATACCGCTTCTCTCACCTTGGTCAAGAAATGACTCAGGGTTGTCACGTGCTCTTCCCAACTGTCCGTTCAGATCAGGATGTCGTCAAAATAGTGATGCGCATTTGGCACCCCGTCCAGAACTTTCCTCATCAATCTTGTGAAGACCGCCGGGGCCATCTTTATGCCGAAGGGCCTAACCCTGAAGAGGTATAATCCCGTCCCGGTCGAAAAGGCCGTCGCATCCTCTGATCCATGAGCCATTGGCATCTGCCAGTAACCCTTTGCGAAGTCAAATTTGGAGAAATACTTCTTCGTACTTATTTGAGCGAACATCATATCGACTCGGAATATCGGCTCGCAGTCGGACACTTGTACCTTATTTAGCTGGTGGAAATCGATACATAGCCGTGTTGTTTTGTATTTCTTTCTTACTATTACTATGGGCGTATTGTAGGCCGAGTCGCACCTTTCGATGATGCCCTGTTCTAGCATGTCCTCTATTTCACTTTCCACCGCTCCTTGGAGTGCGAAAGGGATTGGGTACGGCCGAACCTGGATCGGTACGTTGGTTGTCAATTTCAGCTGGCATGTCCCGAGATTGGTTCGGCCGGGAATGTCCGAAAATACGTCTTGAAATGTTTTTGCCTCCCTCACCTGACATTCAGTCAGTCCTTGTGAAAGCTGTGCATTGTTGTGGTCCTGTAGCTGATGAAGAGAAACGTGCGGGACTCCTTGCTCGTCGGTTTCTTCTTCTACAGCGATGTCAGCCAGGACTTGCTCGGGTGCCCCAAGGATTTCTCTTCCCTCATATTTTAAGCATGTTAATGTGAAACAATGTTGTCTTCATTCGAGGTCTACGATGTAAACCCCGTCATTCTTCCACTCCACCACACGGAACGGACCCCTCCATTGCAGGATCAACTTATTCTTGTCTGTTGGAAGTAAGATGAGGACTCTGTCTCCCTCTTGAAGTTGCCGTGCTCGACTCTTTTTGTCGTAGTGTCTTTTCTGGGTTCCTTGGGATTTTCTGAGCTCCTCATGGGCGGCCTTGCAGGTCTCTTCTAGTCTTCTCCAAGATCGACCATTTACTCGTATGTAGTCTTCGTCTCGGGGTCGATGCTCTCGTTGGTCCAGAGTTCCTTTAGGACCATCATGGGACCACGGACATATCGGCCGTACAAAAGGTCGAATGGGGAAAACCCCATACTACTCTGCGGCACCTTTCGGTAAGCAAATAGCAAAGGCGTTAAGCAGCGATTCCAGCGTCTTGGTTTCTCTTGACACATTCTCATGATCATCTGCTTCAATGTTCCATTGAACCGCTCGACCAGTCAATTACACATGGGATGATGAGGGGTCGTTGTTAAGAGTCTAAGAGACAACAGGCGGCTGATCTCCTTTATCAAAGCAGACGTGAAGCATGATCCCCGGTCGCTGAGGATTTCCCGTGGCAGGCCCACTCGGGAAAACATTTGCAGTAAGCCCTCTGCTACTTCTTCTGTGTCGATACTCTTCAGGGCGATATCGGGGTATCTGGTGACAAAGTCGACCATTTTTTGGTCCATATTTGGACCGATCAAGCCTGGCTTTATCGGTCCAAATATATCTATGCCGACTCTATGAAAAGGCAGGTCGATGATCGGCATGGTTCAAATGGCCGCTTGGCCCACTAGGTGTTTGGGAACGGTCCTTTGGCAGATATCGCATGATATTACAAATTGCTTGATATCCGTTGTTATCCCCGGCCAGTAGAACACTTCCTGGATGCAATCGGTGGTCCTCTTCGCCCTTGATGGCCTGTCATAATCCCTTCATGCGCCAGCTTCAGTTTCATTGCTCGTAAGTATTTTGGCACAACCAGCTGTTCCCATAACTTGTGTGCTGGGGTCTTGTACCTCCTGTAGAGTATTTTGTTACAGAGCACGAACTCAGATTCGCGTAATTTACTTGAGATAAAAACTTTCTCCCTTTGGAAGCAAAACACCTTTGAAGCGTTTCGTCGTTAATTTGAGCCTCTACTAACTTGGCGCTGCTGACTTCTGTTGGTTCCATGGTCATGACGGGTAGTTTGGACTTTGTTGTCTTGCTGGTCCCCTTTTCCAGCGACCCTGCACACTCGTTTCTTCTCTCAAAGACCTCACAGCCTTGTTCGTCATTTCTCTCATCATTTACGAGTCTTTTGGCAGTTTCGCCTTTTTCTGCGGTCTCCCCAGAGATTGCTTCTTCTGTATTCTCCTTAGACCGTTTTGGTCCCTTCTCATCGTTCCATTCTCTTTCAGGATCATTGATTCTTCTCGCCCCGGCAGCGTTTCCAAGTGCAAAATCATACAGTGGATTGTCCATTCACTTTGCTACGATGCTGCACGTAAAATACGGCGTTTTGACGTCGATCTTTGCCTCAGGCAGGTATTTCACTGTTCTATCGAGAAGGAAGACTGGGCTCACAACACCAGTTAACTTATGGTCTGGGACGAGATCTTTCCTCACTACGACTGTGTTGCAGCAACTGTCCCTTAGTACTGTGACCTCTCGGCTTTCTACTTCTCGTATCATTACTGGCATATTATCTACCAGGAACCGTGGAGCCTTTTCGAGCGCCGCATTGACTATTTCCTTATTTTTTCCCCACTTTTTAGAACGATATATGTATTTAAATTTCTCTTTTCCAGCTGTCGTCATCATGCACGAAGCCTGGGAAGCCTTGTCGCCCTTTTCTTCTGGCTTCCAGTTACACCTCTCTGCCTTATGTCCTGCTTTCCCGCATTTCCAGCAGACAGGGCCACATGTAGCTTCGGAATTGGTCCAGCAGTTGGCCGCTTGGTGACTGGTTTTATTGCATTGAAAGCATTGACTTTTAGAAGTTTGTGGTCGACTATTCTCTTTACTCCGAACTCCACCCTTGTACTTCGAGTCGTCGTCTTTCATTTTCGCCAAGCTAGTCAGCCCCTGCGCCTCCAGGAAGTGGTCTGCAGTTGTCCCCAAACTATCGAGAGTCTTTCAGTTGCTTTCTCTCAAGAATATCACAAGCTTGGTGTCACACTTCTTAAGGAACTGCTCCGCCACTACCAAATATATTAGGCCTTCGAATGACTTCGGGGTTTCACCCGTTTTGATCCAACGATCGAAATAGCCGAGGAGTCGAGCCTCAAATTGACTTCCGGTTTCGGCCTCTTCGGGCTTACTCTCCAGAAACTTTTCTCGGTAGCCTTCACAGTGTAGCGGAACCGTTGCAATAATCTAAGCTTGACCTTGCAATAGTCTAGAGACTCCTCAGGCGCCATCCTGCCGACAACCGTCAAGGCCTCACCGGTGAGACATAGGCTCAAAGACATCGCCCATTTCTCGCGAGGCCAGTTTTGACTGTTCGCGACTCGTTCGAACCGCTGTATGTAGGTGTCGAGGTCGTCCCTTTTTTTAATTAAATGTCGGAATCAGTTTACGTTGGCTACGGACGTTGGCTTGTGCTCCTGGGTTTTCTCCAGACCCGATACCACGCTGATCCCCATCTCGAGCTGAGCCACTGTTCTCAAGTAGTTGGAGACGCAGTTGTAATGGTTCTCGTTCATGTTGGAATCTGCGGAGATCTAGGTCGGCTGCCTCCCATGCTGCTTCTCGCAAGCTTAATCGTTCGTCACGTTCCCGGATGCGTTCTTGCTGAACCCACTCACGGAGTTCTCTACCCTCATATCCCAACTCTCTGCCAATGGCTAGTAATTTCTCGCAATTCACACTGTTATCTTTCCTACAGTACCGTCCCGGAATCCTTCTCTTTATGAGTTGTCAGTAAAAGAGAGTCCAGTCGCGGACGCCATATTTGTGCTGGTAATAAGTATGGACTCGAGATTCCGACATGATAGAGGTGAGAAAAACTATATTATTGGAAAATAATCGAAATAATGATGTTATCCGGACCCCGAAAAATATATACACAAAATCAAGTCAGGGGTTTTCTGCTCACTCGCCGCCGCACTTCTGCTGTCGTCGGAACCTCGGATGTCCTAGGCGTTTTCCGGATGGAGAGGGCTTGATGTTCGGTGCCGGTAGTGGTTCCCTGGCAAGCCTGGTTGATGCCGCCATGGGCCTCAGACGTCCGTTTGGGACTGCTGGGGCCCACGGCGTTGAGCTGCGTTCGTTCCTTCTGTGTCCAACCCCAAAACCGCACTGCACTGCCATGACATCTGCGATGTTGTCTTTCTTTTCTTGTGTGTCCCGTTCACATCATCACAACGGCATTGTCTTTTTATGAGGGACACCATAGATGAGCTACAGCATAAGATAAATGACGAGCTGACTAGAGTTTTGGTATGGTTCACGAGTAATCAGCTCACACCTAATTTAACAAAATCTAAGTATACAGTGTTCCACTCTAAGAAAAAAATTTAAATTACGATGAGTTGGTTATACGTCTAGATAATACGAAGTTAGAGCGAGTTTCGTGTTATAAATATCTGGGTGTTCTGTTTGACTCTGACATGTATCGGAAAAACAAAGTAAAACAAATTTGCTCACAATTTGCGTACGGTTGTCATACTTTCCTTAAGGCGCGCGAATGTTTCGATTTGGTTCTTCTTCGCATACTTTATTTCGCATAAGTGCACACTCATCTGACTTATTGTATAGAGTCATGGGGAAATCCTTATAGTGCGTACTTAGATCCGGTCACTCGTTTTCAGAAACGGGCATCACGATTTCTCACATTCTCAAAAACAACTCACTATAGTAGACCTCTTTTTCAATCACTAGGCGTGTTACCAGTAAGTTCTGTTTAGAAATCTCAAATAGTGCAAACAGCTCGTAAAATCATAGGAACTGATGAACCACTTCCTTTAAGCCTATTTAGATCTCAAACTAGACAAACGAGGGCTGCAGAGAATCACTTGTTTAATGTAGCGCCATGTCACAATACGTATGAACAAAGGCTGATTGAATTTAATGGTGCTTTAATATGGAATGAGATACCCAGAGATATTAAGCAAAAATATATTTTTGCCTTTCTTGAAAACATTTTTTGTTAACTACGAAAAGCAGTTGAGTCAAATATTTTTGTAAAATGTGATCTTTCTAAGTTTTTCGTGTATTGTATATGTCTGTTGTATTGCCACTTTTTGAAGTCTATTTTTACGGTTGGACCCCGGACTAGCCATAGAGGCTATGGGTCCAAACAAATTTTGTATATTTGAAATAACAATTTGAAAATAAAGCAATTAAATGAATAAACGGTTGCCTGCTGGACTAAGTAAGCATGACTAAGTATGACTCTCTGCCAATGGTCACCTGCGGATTAAGCGTGCTGAAGTAAGTATAATTCGCCACTGATGGTCGCCTACAGACTAAGTATTCATGAGTAAGTATTACTCGTCACCAACCGTCGCCTGCGGACCATTGATTGATTGATTGATATATTGTGATTTTATAGCGCAAGGGATGCAAGGCCGAAATGCGCCAAGGGCGTAAACTATTGTGTAAGCAAGGGGTTGGAAGAAGAAAGAGCTATAGTAGCTGATGGTGTAATAAAACTATGTATATGAGATTGTATAAGTGTACACCGGATGGAGGTGAGTTCACATTATTAATTAAAATCATAGTCGGTGTATAATGCCAATGTCATTTATAAAATAAAACACGCAGGTACGCGGAATCAGCGACTGATCGCCAAGAAAAATGACTAAGTGCAGTGGGGTATGTTCTTTCTATATTTGCGAAATATTTCTGGAACGTTCTTGGTCATACTTGGGGCACCCAAGTAGGAGGTGTGATATTGTTAGACAAATGTTTCAGTGCTCACATACTGGGGCATCATCTCCACGCAAGAGATGCCCATGGGTGAGACGTGTACGTATGACCATCCCATAGCCGACACAAGACCACCTCATAAAGGCGTTCCCGATGCCGGGCGCTCTCCCACTTACTCAGAAAAAGTTTTACAGCATGCGGTTTGTTATGTGTTTCATTATTCCATTCACTTTGCACTTTGTTCGAATACAACACTTCAAAGGAATGTGGTACTCTTTGCATGGTGTTTTTTGTATCTCTACTTGTCTTTCATTTGCGAAAGGTACAGCACTATTGGCTTTTTCATTACCTGGGGTGCCGACGTGGCTTGGGACCGAGCAGGAAATTATCTCAATCTGCTTGTATGAAGCAGCGATAACCTTGTTTTGTAATTTTAGAGCAAGTGGATTTTTAGTGCGCTTAATGAGCTCAAGGAATCCGTTAAACAATTGAGTGGCGAAGGCTTTTTTTCGTCGCATAATCAACAGCTAATATAAAACACAGCTATGCTGTCAGTATAGCAGCTGCATGTGGATTCTCTTGACCTGCTTTACAGATGGCCCTATCATAGCGCAGCCAACCACCGAGTCTGTTTTAGTCCCATCTGTATAAAGACTTGTGTACTGTTGATATTGATGTTTTAGCTGAAAGACTTCCAGCCTCATGACTTCATTCAATGTATATTGTTTGGAATTTAATTTTTAGGCAGTGTAAGATCACAATAAATGATATTATAATCCCACGGGGATATAGTGAACTACTAGGCATTGAACTACTGGAGGCTTTGAATCTAATCCTACAGACCCAGCAGAACACATATTCACAATTGCAAAAGGAGGAACAACGGCTGGTTGTTTTCAAACTATCTCTGGAACCTGGTGTTTTCAAGGTTATCACGAGTAGGCTGCACAGGGACAGAGCAAACTCGAATAGAACAGAGCAAACCTCCTAGTTTCGAGGGCTAGCTTATTGGCTTCTGCATACAGACTAAGCTTTGGGGAGGCGCGAAATGTTCCAGTAGCCAATCGCAGTCCCTAGTGGTGAATGGGGTCCAACAACTTTAGGACTGACGCTCGGACAGAGCCATACAAAATGCTACCATAATCAAGCCTGGAGCGAACAACCGCCCGGTATATGAGTAACACACATAGTCTATTTGATCCCCATGATACATGTGATAGAACCTTAAGTATATTCAGTGGTGTGAAATATTTAGGTTTTAAATTCCTAGTATGTTGAAGAAAAGTCCATTTCAAATCAAATACGAGTCCCAGAAACTTATGTTTACTTTTGTGGCTATTGGTATTCCGTACTTTCATAAAGAAGGTTCTTCCAGAACTCCACGTCGGCGAGAAAAACACAAACAGGCGGCTTTCTCTGGAGACAACCTAAAACGGTTTGTGTAAGCCCATTCTTCTAAATTGTCAATTGCCAGTCGCACCCGACGTTCCCATATTGAAGGATTACAGGACGAGACAGAATTTTGAATATCATCTACATATATGGAATATTGCACGGAAAGAGGTATAGCAAGGGCAATCGAATTCATCTTCAATATAAAAACAGCTACGCTAAGGACACCTCCATGGCGAACTTCATTTTCTTGAAAAAAAAGTCCGTGGAAAGGTTTGTTTCCAATATTACGTAAGTGCGACGTTGCAAGTAACTTTCAATTGCACCTAGCATTCTACCTCGAACACCAAGGCCGAACAGATCCTGCAAAATTCCGAAACGCCAGGCCGTATCGTATGCCTTTTCTAAATAAAAAAAGACGAAAAAACAGTGTTGCCTATTTAGAAATACCTCCCACACAGTGATTATCAAATCGAATCAGGTGATTGAGCGTGGATCAAAACAAGCGGAAGCCGCACTGATATTTTTCTAGAAAGTTTTTTTTTCTAGGTAATAACTAAGCCTTTTGTTTATCATTCCTTCCAGTGTTCCTCAGAGACAACTCGTTAGTGCTATCGGTCTGTAACTGGAAGCACATGAAGTTTCGTTGCCTGGCTTGAGCAAGGGAATGACAGTGGCTAGCTTCAAAGACGATGGGAACTGACCCTCCGACCAAACGCGGTTGAATAAGTTTAAAATGAGTTCAAACATTGAGGGATGTAGGTGGCATAGCATAGCGTAGTGGATACCATCAGGGCAAAGGTCAGCATGCTTGGGACTATGCAAAGCTGCCTCAAGGTCATGTAGTGTAAATGGTACATTATGAGGTTCTTGGTTGCCGCATGAGGTACTTATAGATTTTTAGAGCGCAACTCTTAGGCGCCCGTTTCCGGCTTGAGCGGCGTCGGCGTCGGCGTCGCCCTCGCCGTCGCCGTCGGCGTAACCACGCGGTGCATTATGGGAGGTTTCCCATAATTCACCGCTCGTACGTATCGGCGCGGTGACATTTCGGCACGGTGCCGAAAGCGTCACCATGCTGAAATGTTAACAGCGGTGCATTATGGGACGTTTCCCACAATGCACCGCGGTGACGTTTCGCCACGGTGACGACGCACGTTTCGCGCGTGAAAGAAGAAGGAGGAGGAGAAGAGGGTAGGGATGAGCAGGAGATGCATACCCTCCCCTCGTTACCCTCCCTCCTCCTCCTCAAGAGCTGCGCTCTAAATCGGCGTTAGAGGAAGTTGTACAGGTCTTTCATTTTTTTTCTCGCCATGGACAGTATGCCAAATGAAAGCTACCATACAATGATCAGAGCTTGAGACAGACTCAAAACGCTATCCTAGTAGATTAGCTTGCTTTGCAATACTTACGGGGCAGATTTCATGTCTAGTCAAAAGACGGATAGAATATGCACGGTAGCAGCCATTGATCTTAAGCACTCGGTCTCATGCCTATTTGCACGAAACACCACTGTTTAAGGAAGATGTGTATCCCTTGAAGCTACCTTGTTTAGACTTTCTGGTGAATAACTGGCATGATATTTTATTATCTTAAAGATGACTCATCTCTAAGATAATAAAATATCGCGCACAGTTTATTCGCATTGGCTATATATATAGCAAAATGCAACTAAATTGATGGTGTGGTTCTCTTGGGGTTTGCAATAAATGTTGAAAAGACGTACAATTTTCTGCGGCTCGCCATAGGAACCAATGAGTAAAAGTTTGGTTGCATTTTGGCTGTACTTAATATAAACCCACGACCACGAACTTTCTCGTGTAAGTCGAGGGCAACGTAGTAAAAAGTGACACAAAAGTGCAAAGCGATTGAGTGATTAGTTTTTTTGGTAGAAGAAAAGATCGCTTTGGTTCATTAAGTTACGGGAGGGAGGCGGCGCAACGGCGGCCGATAGATGGCGTAAGTAGTGGCGGCGAGCGCACGTCTGGGAATCTTGGGGTTGATTAGATTAGTTTTGTAGAGTACCGGCGAAAAATTCCCCGCGCTATGTTCTGTTTCTTTTTTTTTTTTTTTTGCTATGCGGCATTCGTAATTTCATTATGGTTTCGATTTCCTGAAAAGATGTGTTGATGTCATAAGTATGGCAATGATTGATGCTTCTAAAATATGCTTGGTGATATGCTCAGTTATGCAATCAATGGAGAGCTCATGAAGATATGTACAGTCGGCACGGAATGAAACGCGAACAAGGAGCGCATGGTTTTCGACCCACGCTGAGTCACCTAGCGACGCAACACCGAAGGTTTGGATGCACTGAGCAAGAGTCTAACACATTGAAAGAGGAGCCATCGTCTTGCAGCTCCCATCTGGTTTAGGTGGTGCAGCATCTGGCAAAAACCATGCACCCACTGTTCGCGTTTCATTCCGTGCCGACTGTACACGCTAAAAGATATGCTTATTTAAAAACTGACCAGTTTGCTTCATCAAAGTTCCTACGAGGAGTTCGTTTGAGGTAAAACAGGCCACCTAATGGGCGATTTAAAATTATGGGAAAATGGTCACTTCCAGATGGGTTAGGATTGGCCCCCATGAAAAGAAAAGGAACACTGTTGGCTCACTAATCGAGAAGTCAATGGAGGTGAATAAACGGGTTGGAGTACTGAGATATGTAGCCTCCGAGTTGTTGAGCAAGCATAAACCTGTAGAAGAAAAAAATCATTCAATCATTGATCCTCGCGTGTCACATCTTCCACCACCCCACTTGGGCTTATGAGCGTTAAAATTTCTAAGGGTTAAAACTGGTTTGGGAGCTGGTCATAGAGACACTCAAGTTCGTCCCGAGTTAAAGCGTAGTTAGGAGGTATGTAACGTGAGCAAACTTCATCAAGCGGTCACGCAAAACCCGAACTGCCGCAGCTTCCAGTGCAGTTTTACGGTGTACCTCAATACATGGAGTAGATCTCTGAACAATTATAGCTACCCCACACGAGGTGTGGGAAGAATGGAGACGGTCTTCTCGGAAGACATGAAAGTGTTTTTAAAAAGCCGGAATGGTTGTCGTTCAAATGGGTTTCTTGAAGGCAAAATACAAATGGATGATGATGGTCTAACAAATAGGACACATCATCATAGCTATGAAGCAATTCCCGACATTTCCATTGAAGGAGGACTTCTTTCATCATATGTAAGGTGGTGTTTTTCAGAAGCTGTCTAACTAAACCCTAAAGGCCATTTTAATTCGAGATGCATATTTCTTTCTGGACGTATCTTTCGGCCTACCAGGCACACAGTATTTTACGCCTTGACTTTTACCCACTTTCCGTCCGGTGGAATGTTATCACCAATAGAAAGACCTGATGAATTTAGAACGAAAAATAAACATTTAATGAGGTGAACCTTCGCCTACAAACTTAAAGAGAAAGGTGCCACACATCTTGCGTCGACGACAGAAGGTTGATGACCCTAGGCAGCGTCGTTACCGCTACATTCATGCACGCGGCACGTTCAGGAATGTGTAGAACAAGAGCACTTGATGGCAGCCGTGAATGGGCTTAAATTTCTTAAAAACATGATCGAAAATAGCGCACAAAAAGACGAGGACAGGAACAGGAATCGAACACAGAAGACAGATAAGCGCAATTTTTTCATCATGTTCATCGACCAACTCGCCCAGCTTATCAACTTACTACAGTTTAATTCTTAAAAGAGTACAGAATTAATAATACAAGGAACCGGGACGAGCGGGATTCGAACCCCTTCCTCTGCGTGACAGCCGCATACGTTGACAACTCCGCCACGCACGTGGCTTTTTTACGGATTTGGACGATGACACAAAGCAGTGACACACAATCGCAATGAAGCACTAAAAGACACCAGCCATCTTGGCTAATGTTGAACAGGGTACAAGTCTTTGAGGGTTGACACCTCAAAAGTGGCAGCCACTCAGGTGTAGGTTGCTGGTCCTAATAGAATTCTTTCAGAAACGCTTGTGCTCCACAAAATACTTATGCACGGGGCGAACATCGATAATGGTGTGGCGCACAACCATGCGGCCCGCCATATACTGTGCAGGCCCAGCAATAGGATCATGTCTTAGGGAACGTCATTTTGCACCTTCTACCGCTCAAAAAACGTATACCGTGGGGCTATTAATGGGAAGCCTTTTCTAGAAGGTCCCTTGCAGGACGTCAACAAAAGAAGACCGCGCCCCAACAGTCTAGGAAAATGTGATCAACAGTTTCCTGCTTTCAGCGCAGTAGGCACTTGTCCGACCAAGCTACTGGGATACTTTTTTCAGCTAACCAGGCTTTAACTGGAAGTGTTTCGCTATGCAACTTGAAAAAGAAAAGTATTCGCGTTAAGGGGTACCACCATTTGCTTCTTTCGCTTCAAGATATCCCGCCCTGGGTCTGCACTGTACAGAAAACAATAGAGGAATTGAAAAGAAGCAAATCAATGAAATCGTTCGTTAGTCGCTTGCTCGACACACACGAGAAAAATTTAAGTGAGAAACGCGTGATTAAAAACCACTAAGCACCAACATCTTTCATACACCCATGTACACCGGAACCTACGTCCTCGCTTGACGAAACAGTGAGCCTAGGAACCGCACCACGCAATCTCATATGAATAAAGGTTTGTCAAAATGGTTCTCCCTGGTCTCTTAAAAAATTTAATCTATTGACAAGTTACATGACAAAGAAGTTAAAATCGCCCCAAAACTACATGACAAAGAAGGTAAAATCGCCCCAAAAATAAGAAGTCGATCAGTTTGAACGAACTTTTCAATGTGCTCAAAAAGTATTAAACATTCCTCCGCCTTAGTTGGGGCGTATATACACATCTCCCGGCCATGCACGCGGCAATATCGCCTATTCCTCGTTTCATCTTTAAGTGGGGACGCAGACTCCTCGAGCTGATAGGACCAATCAGCAGGGGTGGATCCAAGGGGGGGGGGGGGGCGACGGGGGCGGATTCAGAGCTCCCTTTTGGAGGGGGGGGCGGAAAATTTGTAAGGATACTATTTTCCCATTCTTTCATGTGCACCGGGGGTCCACCCATGTCAAATTGCCCTCCGAGAAGGGGGAGGGGGGAGGTCGACTTTGTTTGGGGGGGGCGGCCGCCCCTGTCGCCCCCCCCCCTTGGACCCACCAATCAGACAATGTCAATCAGACAATGTCAAAGAGCACCATCCTGGCATGCGTCATGTTCCTGTACGTGTTCTATCATCGCTAAAAAAGTTTAAAAAGAAAAGGCCCAGTGACTTGCACTTTTGACGCTGCTGGATTGGTCCAGTTAGCTCGTAGTCTCGGCTGCGCCTTGACTTAAACTGAAACGAAGGAACTATCGCTTATCGCTCATGAGTCATTTACACCACGCCCGAATGAACTCCAATATGAAATATGATTTATTACATTTATATTATGTCTATAGGGTGCTTATTTAAGGCTTTTCGCATCGTTTCTCTTTAATCCGTTAAGGCTAATATAATACAGTACAATCCCGTAAGTTATACAACCAGTGGAACATTGTATAGAGGGCTGATCGTCACAAACAACAATTATTTGAATAATTTGTATTAGTAAAAATAAATATATCGTTCCAATTCACGTCGAGGAAAACCATTTTTCGCCTTGTTTACTTAACGTACAGAGCGCGACACTGTTAGCGCGAACAAGCGATCGCCGGTTTTTCCAGTTTTTCTCTTTGAAACCTAGGGATGTCATCCAAGTTATTATTGCTACGGAAAGAGCTCATTTAGTTCTATAATGTAAGCGATAAAATTTCGTCCTCGCTAATACTATTTACAAGTAAAATCCGAAAATACGCCGATGTCGTGTTCGCGCTAACAGTGTCGCGATGTGTACACGGTGAAGGGCAAGCAGGCACATTTTGTGAAAAGGTTTTGACCTCTCTGCCTTGCCTGGCACACCGCCAGGTACGCACTTGTTTCGGTGCAAATAAATCAGTTATCACTTGTCACTAAATCGGTAAACTTTAGAAATAATCGCAGCACCTGGGAAACGCGGTGGTGCCCTGAAGTTACCACTCGTGCAAAAGGCGCGAGACTGGCGATGCAAAAACCCGGATGATAATTTTATCATCCGCACCCATCGTGTCAAGTCATCAAACATTAACGCATATCGAGTAGCATTGTCTCAAAGTGGGGATGGTTCGGCTGTTTTTACAGATTCGTTCATCTTCCGAAATTCGGGCACTGCGCCTCGCCAGGGAACTTTCTGATGACAACCCAGTCCCCCCTTAAACGCGGAATATAAAATGTAGAGCCGTCCAACCAATCTTAGCACTATGGCAAACTCTCAAAAAGAATCCTTTTGAGAAAACCGGTCTCAAATTGGGAGTGGTTCGACTGTTTTTACGCATTCGTTCACTTTTTTTTTAATTTTAATTTGGGCACACGCGCTTCGACAGGGAACTTTTTCAGGACAACCAAGTTTTCGCCTAAAAGTGGAATATAAGATGTAGAACCCTCGATCCCATCCTGGTACTATGGCAAATACTCCAATATGAATCCCTTTTGAGACAACCGGTCTCAAAGTGAGGATGGTTCGGCACTTTATACGCATTCCTTCACCTTTTGAAATGTTGGCACCCGCGCCTCATCCAGCAACTTTTTTAGATCACGCGGATATTTAACTTGTGACGAAATACAAACTTTAAGGCAATCGAACACAAGCCTCTGCTATTGCAAATTCTTGGACTTCAGTCCTCTTCGAAGAATGTGGTATCAAGTCGGATATTTCAATACGCTCTTTTCCCGACATTTCTTGTATGTTTGTGTTTGGACGATTGGTGTAATTAGTTTAATATAAATATTTAGTACGTGCCTAAATATTACTTTTGACATCAGAATGTTAAGTTCACAAGAACGATCATCCTCTCATAAATCGTGTATTCACCACAGTGCTTCCATTCCTTAAAATAAAAAAGTCACTGTTATAATCACATAATAATACTGAGTAAAATCTTTTGAAGACTTTTTCATTTTTTTATCGTAATACAAACAGTTGTTTTTCTTTTTCTAACTTATTTATGTCAGTAGCAGAATACTCGAAATGATCGTAAACGTCTAAACGAGAATGAATCCGCCTTATTTGGCAAATTGGTCCCAGGAACCAAAGAAAATAGCTTTGAGAAAAAAATGTACCCAGCGCATTATCGATTCTTGTGGTTTACTGTAGCCGAATGGCAAATCTTATATTTTCTTATCTTTTCTTTTTTTAATTGGTGCTCTTTTAAACTTAGTTGTTTCTCAAAAATTGGTGTGAGCTGCCTCAGAAATATATTTTCGTAGAGATTAATACACATCTTAGACACTACTGGTATTTCCGAAATATTAGAAAAGGATTCTGTATAATTTATGCCATCATAACCTTTTGTTTGTACCCAAGAATATACGGTAGACTACGGTTAACTTAGATACTATCCGTACAGGCAATAAATCAGCCAGTTTATTCGACTGAGGAATCTTTAGTTTACACGTCACCATCATGAAATTTTGGCTCAAAAATAGCAGTATATGATAGAATAAAGTAACAGCATGGCAAATTGTTCAAAGCATAACGTTTCGGCGTTGTGTTTATATTTGGATATTAAATACATGGGCTTATATGGCAGCGTAACCCGCGAAGAGATGGCGCAAGCCTACGACGGCACACAATTTTGGGGATGGCCCATTGTAGGCGCAGAGACTTGCGTACTACCTTCTTGTCCGAAGACGGAATAAATGCGGATACGGCGAGCGTCTTCTCGGAGTCAGGACGACCATCTCGTTGTTCTCGACGTGGCATAAGAACTTCCGTTCGTCATAGGCGAAGCGGCATTTCGTCGGTTTGAGGGTAAGTTCGGCTGTCTTGATTTTCTGGAGCACGGCTCGAAGGCGTCTCAAGTGCTCGTCGTAATCGCGGAAAATACTACGACGTCATCGAAATATACGAGACAACTCTGCCAATGCCGACCTTCCAGCACGGTGTCCAGCGCGCTGGAAGGTGGCTGGTGCTGAACAAAGTCTGAAAGGCATCACTTTGAACTCATACAGTCCGTCGGGCGTGACGAAGGCAGTTTTCCCACAATGGCGGTCGTCGACTTCAGTCTGCCAGTACCCACTCTTCAGGTCCATCGACGAAAAATGTCGGGTGTGGCGCAGCCGGTCCAATGTGTCGTGGACGCGGGGAAGAGGATAGAAGTCTTTTTCGGCACGGCGTTCAGTCGACGATAGTCCACGCAGGGCATTAGGCTTCCGTCCTTCTTGTCAAGCACAACTGAAGAGGCCCAAGAGCTGCTTCAAGGCTGGATGACGTCGTCGTTTAACATTTCCTAAGCTTGCTCTTGAATGACCTCTTGCTCTTTTAAAGAAACTCGGTATGGGGATTGGTAAGCAGAAAGCGTATCGTCGCAGGTAACAATGCGGTGCTTCGCTACCGTCATTCGTCGTACCCTTGAGGACGTGACGAAGCATTCGCTGAACTCGCCGAGAAGCTCGAGCAGCTGTTGTTGTTCAACAGGAGCGAAGCTTAGGATTGATATCAAGCTCCGGGGACGGCGTTGTGTGCTACCGCGATGACGTCAGGTTTTCTCAGAGGGCAGTGATCGTGGCTGAGTCCCGGGGTTCTTCAATGTGGCCTACGGCAGTACCTTTCGTAAGCTGTTACGGCTCTTGTCGGAACTCAGTAACGAGGAACGGGACACGCCCGTTTTGCAGCTTCGCTGCACCTCTTACGACGCCGGTTCCTCTTCCCAGAAGCAACTGAACACTTCCGTCGAGCAGAACTTCTCCGCAAGTAGCGTCATCAGTCCCAGCGGGTAAAACACACTCGGTCACGGCGGCAGGTTCAAGTGGTTTTCGATGACTCGGACCGCGGATGACGTGGCGTTGGGTTCCTCCGGCGATTGTACATGTTGACGTGGACATCAACTGACTCGCTCCCAGATCGATAATGGCGCCGTATCTGCACAAGAAATCCATTCTGAGAATGACGTCTCTCGCACAGTCTTGGAAAACGACGAACTTCACAGGCAACGTCTCACCGTGTATCTGGAAGCGAGCAGTGCATCTCCCGACTGGTCTGATGGGGTGCCTTCTCGCGGTTGGTATTTGAGGTCCATCCCACGGCGTCGTCACTTTGCGGAGACGGGGAGAAAACTTCCTCTCAAAACGGAACAGTCGGCTCCGGTCTTCACGATTGCCGACGCATCGTGGCCGTCGATGACAACGATGAGTTGGTTGGGTACCGTTGCGCTTGCGGAAGCGTCGTTTCGATGCGTGACGTCCCAAGAGTGGGAGCTCTCCGGCGTTCTTGGAGAATCTTTACGTCGTCGGCCTTCGGCAACTCCACCTTCAGGGGTTACCGCTCTTAGTTTTCCCGGCGAGACAGGGGGGCCAGGCTCTCACGGCGGAATTTGCGTAGAGGCGATGCTGGGCGGTGGGGTGACAGTCCCGGAGATGGCGACCGGCGGAGGTATACGTCGATGTCTCGAGGTCGCTCGCCGTACCTTAGGTGTCGGTCGCAAGGCTGAAAACCTCGGAGCCCAAGCTGGAGGTAATAGCAGCGGCGATAAACATGACAAGCCTTTCCACAGTGAGAGCATATTGGGCGCTGGTATGCCGCCCTCCATACGTCGATCTTGCGAGGCCCACGTTGTTCCTGGTGGGGAGTGTGCTGTGGCGAAGGGGCCTCTCGTCGTGGTGCACCGAATACTGCCGGGAAGACGGGAGCTGCGGGCGACGAGCTACGGCGGCGTAGTCTAGGGCTGGTGGTTCCGGAGCGGCGTTGACGGTAACCTCTGGCTGCAGCGCGTGCTGAACTTCATCCCTGACAATCTCGGCGATTGAGGGCGAAGCTGGGCTTACGGCGGCAGGTAGAAGCTTCCTGATTTCCTCCCGGACGACGTCCCGGATTATCTCGTGGATGCCCGGGCTGTTGCAGCTAGAAGACGAAAAGGTAGCGACGCCGCGAAGTCGGTGGTAGTGTCTGGTGCGTGCTAGTAGCGCACGTTCCATTTTTGTCGCCACTGTTACGAACCCGTCGACTATTGTGAGGGATTTCGGATGAGACCGCCGAATATCTCGCTCGTTCCACCCCTCATCAGGTGGTGCAGCTTCTTCTCTCGGTACCCTGAAGGTCGGCACGTGCGCTCAGGTGGAGATCATCCTCGACGAAGCTGGTGAAGCTCAGGCTCATTTAGGCGTTGGGTCCTTGTTCAAAAATATCATTGGCTTTCTTGCGTCAATGTTGGCTGGCAAACGTCTTCTTCAGTTCTTGCTTGCACATCTCCTACGAAGATAAAGAAGCCTCGTGGTTCTCTAGCCAATGCCGCGCAGTTTCTCCCACCGAGAAGGAGATATTCTGCAGGCACTGCTCAGCTGACCACTCGTTATGACGGGCCACACGTTCATAGTATTGCAGCCAATCCTCGATGTCATCGTGGACCTCCCCATGGCAAGGCGTCGAAGCCCGGGGTGCGACGGGTGGGTATACGACGGCGGCGGTGGCTGGGGTCTGCGACGACTAATCGTCTATCGTCGGCCTCGTTAGCAGCTTGGTCTTGGGTGGCAAAAGTTTGAATTCTGGGGGCAGGCCTTGGGTGTGGCCGCTTCCTCGGGTCTCGGTAGCCTCTGCGGATGGTCCTCTTTAGCGAGGGATTAGGCTTGTGCTGCGAGGCCTCGGAGGAGTACGCTTCATGGACTGCGTTACCCCGCACCTCCACTAAGATGTCAGGAATGCAAGATGATGAGGCGACAAATGAACAGAAACTAAACGTTTAATGTGGCGAACTTCTGCCGAAAACTAATATAAAAGGAGGTAGCGCTGCAGGCGTCAAAGGTCGGCGGAGTAGCATGATCCAGGGCAAGAGCGAGGCTGAGTCTGGATCATTACGCGGAGCACCTTTTGTACTCGCGTGGGCTTCTGGAACAATCGGCTTAGAAGGTTCGGCGCGTGTAGCATTCGAACCTATAATAAACAAGAGAATTCTGGAATTCACCAGGAAGCGCAATTTAAAGAAATAACAAAAAAAAACTGCTCACTCCCAGGCACCGAACCTCGGACCTTTGCGTGGGAGCCGAGCGGTCTGCCTACTTGCCCAGCTACGCACGCGGCAATATTATGGATAAGTATGCCATCTATATGCTTAGGATGCCTATGCATTCCCTCTATGTGCTATGCATGCTTATGTTTCCTTTGCCTGCGATGTAACGGTTTTTTGTCACACCCGAGCGTGACATTTTTCGAAAGAAACAGAAACCGTAAATACATTCTCATATGTATTTACCAGTCGCGACTAGCTAACAATGTTTTAAAGTTAGTAGCGCGTACCAGGTAGCACAAACGTTTTGGCGACGTCGAGAAAACTTCTAGGACGTCTGCGACGTCCCATGTAAATTCACTCACGTTTGCTCAACGTTGAAATAACGTCCGCATATGACGTTCCGTTGTAGTCCCATATATGACGTCTTGGCGACATCATGTTCCAGCCTCAACGTCATCAGCGTCGTCACGACGTCAAGCTAAGACGTCCTGGAAACGTGGAGCATTTCCGTCTGTTTAACTTTGAAACAGCGTCTACATCTGGCGTTTTGTTTTAGTCCTTCAAACGACGTCCGAAGGACGTCTCGCGTCAGCTTCAACGTTGTCTACGTCGCCACGACGTCATTGCAGAGCATTCTTGTAAAGTCATGTTAACAAACGTGAATGAATTACCTACAAGACCTTGTAGGTACTTCATTCACGTTTATTCGGAGTTAAAATTACATTTTCACAATACCGTAACTACGTCTTCTTAACGTGTTGCTTTAGCTTCGACATTAGCACTCTGCGACGTCAAGATAAAACGACCTGGCAAAGTCACGTAAATGTAACTTTACTTATGTTTGTTCGACGTTAAAATGAGGTGGCCATTCCCTTGAATATTTTGATTAGAAGTCATTGTTCTCCAACTGTTGGTATTGCCTAATGGGCGATCTAAGGAAAAGAGCTTTGAAAGGGTGTCCCTATAAGTTAATAGGGAGTTGTAGTAGGCCGTTTCCGCAGCCCGCTAAGCACCCAGATAGTGCTCCGTAATCCGCCACAAGACCTTGAACTATGCAGATAAGGCTGGCGGCGCACGTGCGCAGCTGTGGCGGTTTCTTTGCGGATACCGTAGCGCAGGAGAAAAACGATCTACTACAACCCCTCAATGGTAACGCCAACGGTTCACTATTTTCACTAACAGCCTCATCCCTCACCAGAACCTTCCTTAAACACACACCCTCCACTCCTCCCCAGTAGGACTTGAATAAAAGCGTACGCAATTATGGTGGTGAGCCCGGGACTGGGCCGGAGACAAATTAAAATTACACAAAACGAATACGTAGATTCTGAAATATAAGCGCCATTATGCAATCCGAAACAACAAAACAAAAATTGTGGATGCATTTGACAGACAATAGAAAGCGCAGACAGCATTTTAGAGAAGTACATAGCGTAAGCGCAAGCAAAACAGTTCTAGCGGCGTGGAAATATTTTTGGAGCAGTGCCTATTTTTGTGACCAAAAGTTTGCCCAAACCAAGACTTTAAGATTGAAGAAAGAATGAACATGCCAGACGAAGACAAAACAACCAAAAGCAGACATATAGGAATTCCAAAACCGAGCCTCCGATTAAATGCGGGAAAGTCGAGGAAAGGGAAAGTAACTAACAAAGGAAAGGGAATACGCGATAGGATAAAATGCAAAGTCGGTCAGTGGAGATTGAGTCAGGCTCAAACTCCCGTGAAAGTATATTACAAACGTCTTTTTCGCTTACTTGTATGATCTTACCTTCACGAAAGAAGAACCTTCGAATGAAGGACTCTACAGTACCTCGATCTTCGGCTGTATGCTAGTTCCGGTGCCCTTAGCTGGGTTTTCCCGCATATGTCCGTTAAACCTGTTGTTTTTATTTTTCTACTGCTTACTGGCAGTCGGGTAAAGAAGGTATTATCAAATCAGTGGTCCCATCATCTTTTACAAAGTCCTTTCATCAGTTTTCAGAAGCAAGTTTTAAAACTCAGCATCAGAGGCTTGTTAAGGCCGGGTTCCCCGTCCCGCTTTTTCGCTCCGTCTTGGAGAGATTTCTTCGTGGGCTTGAATGCCAGCCCTCTGCCACCAAGAAGAAAGACGGATTTGCAGTCATCCCCTATGTGCACAATTCCGCTCATCGGTTAAAATCCATTGCATCAAGGTTCGACGAAAATGTCATGTTTTCTTGCAGTATGTGTCTCCCTCAACCCTGCCAACAAGTTAGCAATAACCAGATTTCGAGTTGCTGCGCCCTCAAACATGAAAAGAAGTTCATGCCATGCAAAGAAAAGAAGGTGTACTCAATTCTCCTGAGCTGCGGGAGCAAATACATAGGTCAGACTGGCAGCTGCACAAATCACCGACTTCGAGAACATTGCATTGAAGTTCCCAAGGCCTCACCTGATTCCTACCATCCCATGCATAGTCATGCAAGCGCCCGTTCCTGCACAGACTGCAGACAAGAATCTTGGGGGTACATAACAGCAAGTACGGCTGGGGGATTATGGAGTCCTCCACGATGAACAGCGCAAACAACGTTTCTAATCCAACGCTGTTTCTGACGAAGACTAAAGTTGAATTTCTTAATTCAGAGATGACTCTGTCGACATGACTGAATTTTATATTGTCGTATCTTCCCTCCTATCTTTCTTAGTTACTTTTCCTTTCCTCCATTTTCCCGCATTTAATTAGAAGCTCGCTTCTCGGTCAGAGGAGCGTCGAGTTTGGGGTGGTCAACGCCGTTGTAGTCGGGGTACACCGCCAGGACCGGCCTGCCGATGAACCTGTCCTTCAGCCTCCCAAGGATCTCGCCGTCTGTGTCCTCGAAATTCCGCACGATCTTGTACAGTGTGTGGCTCTTCCGAAGTTTTACTTTGGTCCGGTCTAAAAGGTAGCGCAGCAGTGACCATGTTTTTGCTGTGCCAAGAGTCCTCTGGAGCTTGTTGCACATCTGATGCCAGTTGGAGCGAGACAGCTGGTCTGCGTGCTCGAGCATTTCCCTCTCCAGCCTGGCGATGAGGATCTTGAGCTTGTGGTTGAATCGCTGGCGTTTCCACTTCATGAGGAGGCCACGCCTGGTGTCCCAGAGGTGTGGAGACGAGAGTCTACCTCTGGCCTGTCGTTGGTGAGATTCACGTGTCTGGTGTCCTTGTCTACATCAGTCTGCTGGTTTCTCATCCACTGCTCTAGATCGCCCGAGAGCGCTGGCTTCTTTTGGCGCGACTCGCGGTACGCGTACCAGTCGGTCAGGGCCTGCTTTCTGACAAACTTGTTCTGAGAAGTAACGGCGACCTCGACCTCGATGACGGAATGGTCAATGTCTAAACTCTTGCCGGTGTTGGTCCAGTCGGCTGCGGTGAATTTGACTAGCCTGAGGTCGGGGCACGTGTCCCTACTTACGCTATTGTCACGAATGACAATTGATTAGGCGACAAATGACTGAAGGAAACTAAACGTTTGGGGGGGCCAACTTGTGCCCAAAGCAAAATATAAAAAGGCTAGCATCGTACGCGTCGATAGCGTCGTACGCGTCGATAGCGGCGTAACGGCAGGGCTGAGCGCTGTGGCGAGACTGACTTTGGCTCGCCACGTGGAGCCCTTATGTACATACATTCATGCGTGGGCTTCTGGAATAATTGGCGTAGAAGGTTCGCCGCTTTCAACATTCGGACCTCGAACAAGCAGGGTTCTCGAATTTACCAGAACGCGACATTTACAGCAGTACAAAAAAGTGCGTCCACTTCCAGGCATCCAACCTCGGCCCTTTGCATTGGAGCCAAGCACGATAACCATTCGGCCACGGACGTGCTCGCTCGGAGACGCGCGTGGAAATATAGGAGGGGGGGGGGGGGGACTGATGTGAATAAGCATTTCAGCTGTGTCCGACAGGGTGTTGTGCACGTCCTTTCTGTTTCCGTGTCTCCGTTACCTAGTATTCACCAGCTCACCTGCGCCCTCAATCTTCTTCCTGCTTTTTCCTCTCCATGCCGCGCTGCCCAGTAATTGTTTTGGGAAAAAGGGTCATCAAGTCAACCCCAAACAACGCGCTCGTGCTTGTCTTCAGCTAAACAAAGTTAGAGATCTATCATTACATCATGCCCCTGCCTTTCACAGAGTGCCCTACGTTTTGTATAAGTGTCCCTTTATTCCTTTTCCTTTTTTTTTCTGGTCACGTTTATTGTAGAGAAACATCTTGGGATATTCGTTTTCATATTCCCGTAAACAAGGTACAACTCGGTGAGCAGCAAATAGCTACAAGAATTCGTAGTTTTCAAAACCTTGTTACGTTCCTCATTTTCCCTTGTATGCTGGCATTGTTTCTTGCTTCCGGATGAAATCATACTTAGAACATAGTTTCTGTGTACGCAATGTGTATCACAACTTTATGCGAAGCGGTGGGTGTAGAACGCGAATCAATGCATTGAGCAAAAAAATAACAAGGTACGTAAAACATTCGGCGGAGTGTGACCCCGTGATGTATTGTGCATTTGTTTATATACTTTTGTTCGATAGTTCGTATCTTTCAGGTCAGCACATTGCCTGACACCGTCGGCACCTCGGGCAACATTACATAGTTAATTTTACATTAAAGTATTCGTAATAAAAAATGTGCACAACACTTATAATGTTGTTGTTGTTGTTGTTTGCCTTAGCTTGCAGTGTCTGAATATTGTGCACCTTTAAAAATCCTACTTTTTTCATAAAAATACATTCCATGAGGGCACGCCATGGTGCACAATATCCCGTAAGAGCTTGAAATCATATAAGTTCCTTCTTCGGAGGTTGACAAAAAGTCGAAAACGGACGCAATGTTGCAGCAAAAGTGCTCAAGACGTCCTACAAACGCCATTTATTTTGCCAGCGTCGTACACTCCCATGTTAAAGACCTCTGTTTTACGTTGATTGCTGGCCTCGTGTCATTTGTCTACGTTTCTTCATCGTCCCGTGGACGTCTTGTAGTCAGGATGTCATGGAAACACGTCTCAATAACGTAGTCTTCACGTCGAAGGCTGGCGCAGCGTCACATTCAGACGTATATGTGATGTATAAGCAACGTCATTTGAATCGTTTTTTCGACGTTGCTTGCGAGTTTTCTCGCGCACATTTAACCGTCCCATCGATGTCGACACAAGGTGACGTCAAGACTTCACGCGTCGTAGGACGTCACGTCCGGACATCTTCGACGACCTTCCGACGTCGATTCGATGTTATGTGCAGTCTGAGGTGTAAGTAGTCACGAACTAAGCGAAAAAACAGCGACTAGGCCCTGCGGTATTAACGAGCGCGAAGCGAGCAAGTCACTATCTAGTAACGAGTTACAAGCGAAAGTGAAATAAAAGATAGTTCACGCATGCGCGTAATTTTACGCCACTGCGTAAACGGTGATTTCACTGTGTAAAAAGCAATACTTAAATATCTATTTTTAAACTTAAATTATATAATGTTCCGAAACAGAGTTTTACGAAGAAAGTAAGAAAAAGCAAGGGAGAAAATACGAAATCCGCATTGCTAGTGACATAAACAACTATAGAAGCGCCCGTAAATGCGTGGTACTGTCGTCGTTCAGCGCCCTGCTCTGATCGCTTAAGCGGCATCTCCGACATCTAAAAAGTTCAAAAAAATATGATGCTACAATTCTTTCAAGTTGTGTCCCCCAGCGTTTCAAGACAGTAAGTGCTTCGTTAGCGCTGGCGGTAATTGGAGGGTAGAAGTCTCGGCCATGACACTTAGTCGCACCCACTAAACAGCGGCTAAACTGGAAAATGACTTTTAAATGGCCTTCTAAGTCGCTCGGGGCGACTAAGCCCTAGACATGCTCGGTGAATACCGAGTGCTTACTTAGCTGTGATTACCACCTGCCACGTGATCATTTTAGTCGATGACGTAGTTAGCGGTTAAAGGGGTACTGTGGGGATTATATTAGCTACCCTAACTGACTATATTTTCGGAGTCACCGGCTTTACCCTTTCCGGTATGCTATTTAAAATGGCGAAGTTCAGAATCATTGTTGTGAGATCGGAAAGTGAAAATTATGCCAAAACCAACGTTTACATATACTTGCAATTTTCGGTGCCGCGACGTTAGTGGAAGGTAGGCTTGCAGGTCGAGCCGGCTGTCCTCAAATGAACTATGCCGAGCATTCATTTCGCGCTGCTTTGCGGGTGCTGAAGCGAACTTCGAAAGCATTCATTTGACACCAAGAACCCACCTGTAATTAGTTGGTAACAAAGACTATACGGTCCAAAGAGTGAACCCCTGCTTTCCGCTGACACCACTCTTTCATCCCTGCCAGTAGAGAGACTTGCGCTTTGAGAAACACGTGGAAGGTCAAAATTGTATATTCAATCACTCCGCGAAAAAAAAAATTTTTGACCCAATATTTGGGTTACTATTTGAGCGATGTTAGTTGGAGCCTTTAGCCAATCTTCAGACAAATCGAGAAGTATGAGGAAGACGCCGGAGTACCCATTTAAACAGGCGATAGTCGCGTCGGATGAATACGGCTGTCTGTCTTCAAAGTCACGCTTGGTGTTTCGTACAAATACCTGACACTAGTGCCACTAAATAAACTACGCTTCAGAGTAACGACACTTGGCCATAGTGTGTCTCAAAATAATGGTTGCCCCTTATCTGAAGCTTTATCTGAAATCATAAGAAACTCTTTTCCGTCGTCCGCAAATGTTTAAACAGTTTGCGACAAAGCAAAGCAATATTACATGGGCTTCCTAACACCGAATATAATACTGAGGAAGTCTCACTTTTGAATCATGACGATCGGCAGTTGCGTCTGCTCTGCACAAGCACCAAAATGGCGGCGCCCACAACAATGTCGGGGAACAAAGTGCCGATACTCGAAGTGCAGCTCATTAAGTCGCTCTATACCTGACACTACTGTTGTATGAGCGCGCAAGAGACGTGCCACGAGCGAGTTCTGCGCCGCCATTTGATTCCAGGGGCCGCTCGGGCCTTGTTCATTGGCCTATTTCACGCTACTTGTAAAACGAACGCCAAAACATCAAGAGGCTCTAGCTATACATAGCTTGCTGACATAATGGGGGAAAGGGAGACGGTAGCTTCCGCCCTGTTAACGATCAGACGCTTCTTGGCACCAGAAGAGACTTGGAGGAAAGCCACGAAAGGACGCGTAAGAGCGTAGCTTCCGCTGTGTTAACGAGGCGCCACCAGAGAGGAGGGCGGACTGACGTCACTTTGAGTCCGACCGCAGCACTAAAACTGCATCGCCACATCGCTCATTGTGCCACCGGCGCAATGTACCAGTCAGAAGGCGCACGATTACGGCGCGTTTCCTCTGCGTGATTGGTCTAGTGAAAGCAAATGCTCAAAGACCATGTACTTTGGCTGCGCCTTGATCCATCGGATTTCAGCTCCTCTAGGACTTAATATGAAAGGGATTATAGATACGCGTAAAAACACGCTTCGTAGTAAACGGCTTTCTGCTTTGCTTGTTGTGACGAAGATATGCTGCAACGTGGCCACTTCCAAAGAGCCTTTAGGTCCTGCGGCCGCAAGTTTCGTGCAGACGAGCGTGGCCTTCCTGCGGACCCCACTTCAGAGCGCCTCTAAATGTCCTCCCTATTGTTTCCAGTTTTTAGCCACTCTCGCGAACATAAAGGCTAAACAAAAGCGCGTTCCAAAAATCCGGCCGCTAATGGTGGACAGAAAACCGACGCTGGTGTCCCCTTTCGCAACCATCCATCCTTCCTCCCACGAAACTAGTGGGCGGATAACAATAAACGTTGGCGTCGGACCCATGCCGAAAAATCCACCGCTCAAAGTCAAGAAAAAGAAACAAGCGCAAAATGTGGAGCACCGAATTCGTCTAGTGGTGCGAACTAAAAGCGATAGAAAAGAAAATTTAATGCTACACTAAAACAGCGCGCCTCTTACAGCAAAAGACCTCGAATGAAAATAGAGCCGGCTGGATAGCAGGCGCGGACAAAGATTCCAGAGAGGAGACGAGGAGGCGCCGGGAGCCGTTCCGAGGGACCCGGGATATTAGGGATGCAGATTGAATATAGGGCGCCTCAGGGAGCGCTGCGCCCGCTCCGGCGGCACGTCGGCGAGGCGGACGGCGCGGCGTCGGTCTGCCGGCGCGCCGGCGTCGCCTGCCACGACCGTTAAAAGTGGGGCGACCGGACCCTGGCGACGACTCGCTGTCGCCGCCGGCCGACGGGAAGACTCCGACCGGGCGCCGCTCTGGCGGCACCCTCTCCCTTCCTCCCTTTTCCCTATCGACCTCTCCGTCCCATTTTGTTCTCTTTCTACATTTCATTTTCGGGCCTCGCGCTTCGGTGCAGTTCGCGAGCGTTGCAGGTCCAACGTGGTTTCCCGTCACCCTCTCCCCTTTTTATGGGGGCTGCGCTGTGACGAACGGACGGCGGTGTTCCCGAAAATCGGCGGCTTTAAAGGGCAACGCCGCTTCATTTTTGTTTCTGAAAAAAAAAACAATGTAGTCCTCTTCAGTATCACCTAAAAAGACCGCACGTGAAATATTACGACCTAGTTCTGTTAAAATGTTTCTGAAACGGTCCGGCAGAAAAGGTTCGTTTCGCACGCAATCAACTGTTGTTTTGTTTTTTTGTTTTTTTGGGGGGGGGGGGGCAGGCTAAAGGAATGCTTTTAAAGATCCGTTTTGATAAGCTATATGCTAGTAACACATGCTACTACTACGATACAGTAGATGAAACTGTCAAAGAATTGCATAGATAACGACGAAAGATCGGGAATCATTCTCGCAATACTGCTAGCGTTTCGATAAACGAGACTACTGTTCATTTTGTCACCTTCACGAAGATACGCAGCCTCATGCCGAAACGTGATGAAATATATAGTTATATCAACGATAACTCCGACATCGTCATCCTAACTGAAACGTGGCTGAAACCGGATATCAATGATAGCAAAGTTTTTCCGCTTGAAATGCAGTTTGAGGTTTATCGATGCGATAGGAGTACGCAACGTGGGGAGGGGGGAGGGGGGGGGTCCTTATTGCAAGAAAAAAAAGTATTTCTACGTTTCGAATTAATATTAACACTGTACTCGAGGTGGTGTTCATTTGTGTTACTTCGTTTTTCACTAAAACGGTCATTGGTGTTTGTTATAGGGCGCCGCATAGTGACACTGTATTTTCAACTGACCTATGTATACCGTTTTGTTCGAAATCCAGAAACGTTATCCGAAGGCCAATATTTTTCTCTTTGGAGATTTTAATTTTCCGAACATTGACTGGCAACGGCTGCTTACGACCGGCCCAAACGACGCCGGACAATTTCTTGATATGTGCCTAAACCAGTGATTCTCAAAAGGGGGTCCGCGGACCCTTTGGGGTCCGCGAAGGCATTCTAGGGGTCCGCGAAGCCCAGCCTCATCAGTCAAGCCCGATAATAAAAATGGTCTTTCAGATTGAGAAGAAACGTCCCAATTTTCGCGTGGGTTTTCCTGTGTATATGTCAATAAGATAAGTCTACTTCGCACTAACCCTTAGTTATATCCATTTAATGAATCACTATCATAATTACCCATATATTTCTCTTTCCACCACCACGAACGGGGTCCTCCATCATATCCGCCAATCCACAAGGGGTCCGCGAAACCTCAAGGGTTGAGAACCACTGGCCTAAACTATAACTTCACCCAAGC